>OZ057417.1:34308967-34433987 GCA_964056705.1 Troilus luridus | reverse complement strand
TCTCTCCCTCCTTTTTTCTTTTCCCTTTCTTTAACTCTCTCACTCTGGGTCTCCCTCCCATATTCACTCCCTTTTTAACCTATCTTATCCATACTTTTTTTTTTATTCACTATATGTCAATAACTATTGTAGTAATAAATTTTCTGTCCAATAAATAAATGAAAAATACTTTTAACCCTCTCTCTTACTTTTTACTATAATTAGTGGTGATTTATGTTATATAATTATTTTTATACATAAGTCTTTTTAATCAGCCTGGATTTGTTTTTTCATAATTTGTACCAGAGCGCGGAATGTAGAGCAGGCTTTTGATCGAGTCTGGCATCCTGGTCTGCGGTTCAAACTCCGTAAATTCATACCTTCTACTTACTTCCTTATTATCACTTCCTACCTCAGTAATAGAACCTTTAAAGTAAACCATAATTTTTCCTACTCTTCCTCTTTACGCAGTCTCCCGGTATTCTCAAGGTAGTATCCTGGGTCCCATCCTATACACGATATATACAGCTGACATCCCAACCCATCCAAGCACTGCCCTCACTACGTACGCTGATGAAACATGTGTGTTATCAGTAACAAGGATCCATTTGTTGCATCCCAATCTCTTCAATCCCTTATCTCAAACCTTCAAGAATGGTGTCAAACTTGGAGAATTAAAATAAATCCTAACAAATCCCATCAAATTACCTTCACCCTTCGTCGTAAACCTACGAATTCCTGCCCTACTGTATCCTTTAATAATATTCCACTGAACCCCCCTGTCGAACAGATACGTTACCTAGGACTCCATCTGGACAAACGTCTCACTTGGAATCCTCATAACAGACTGAAAAGACAAGAAACTGCTCGACGTTTTCGCCTACTTCAACGCTCTAAGCTACCAATTAATTACAAAAGACTCATTTACATGACAGTTATCAGACCTATTTGGACATATGGAGTTGAGCTTTGGGGCTCTACTAAACCATCCAATTCATCTCGTATCCAATCCTTACAATCCAAATCCTTCGTAAAATCCTCAATGCTCCTTATTATGTCACAAACAAACTCATTCATCATGATCTTAATATCCCATATGTTACTGATTTGGCCCAAACTAGATACCTATCCTTCCACGACAAGCTCCATACACACTCGAATCCTCTAGTCTCTCAACTTGCTTCCCATACTATTCCTGATAACCTCCGAGGCGTCCGAAAAGAAGATGGCCTCGAGACCATCTACTATAGAACTTTATTGGAGTGCTGCCGATGGGTAGTTTGTCCATATGTTTTTTTTTCATGTCATAATTTACATATCAGCAGATTTACTAGTTATATCATATTATAGTTGTAAATATCAATATATTAATTAAAAAAAAAATATTTTGTACCAATTTCTGTCTCCCCCCCCCTCTCTCTCTCTCTCTCTCTCTCTCTCTCTCTCTCTCTCTCTCTCTCTCTCTCTCTCTCTCTCTCTCTCTCTCTCTCTCACTCTCTCTCTCTCTCTCTCTCTCTCTCTCTCTCTCTCTCTCTCTCTCTCTCTCTCTCTCTCTCCCCCTCTCTCTCTCAAAATAGATGTGTAACACTTAACCAATATTAGAACTTATAAATTATTAAATACTCTTTCAAGTTTCCACGGCCACTATTTATACTGATTAAAATTGAATATATTTCAGGAGAAAAAAGTGAGATCTTAGATTTTTTTTCAGTAGTTTTGTGTGAAGTTTTCAGAGGAAATAATAAATTAAACTGCACCTCTTCAACCCATGAAGATAAGGGCTGTACAGTACTATTTCTAGAACAACGGTTGTGCAGGGAGATTTTGCCTCCAATTAAGGATACCCACTCTATCCAGGCTGAGCGAGCCCCAGGAGGGTCTGCAGATCTCGTAGGGTTCATCGGTGACTGTTTACAGATTGATTTAGCATTCTACCCCCTGAGCTTCCCCTCTACCAATTTATATATACTGTCAAACAATAAACATTCAATTACAAGATTTAGGTTTGGTTCAGCTATGACTTTTTTTATGTTTTATTTTCAAGGATATAATTTATTATTATAATTATAATTAATTGATATTATTTATTACAGGTAGTGTGATGTGGGTGGGGGCCTATCTGGTGGGCGGCTTGCTATTCGCCGCCACCGCCGCCACACTCCCACCGCCAGAGGACGAGGCTCCGCAAGTAACAACAGGTAGGTTTATAACAGTATATGTTATGTAACATGTAGTAACCTAAATAACATATCATATAACTAAATAATATAATATAAGTTTGGATATGATTAACCTATTATAATTTCTACATAGAAGTTTTATAGTTTTCTGCTTTTCCATCTCCTATGTGTTGAAACTTCTTGGATTGTATTCGTATTTGTAAAACGTGTATATTTCATATGAAAAGTCTGTTTTCAAATGATAGGTTATTTATGAGAAGCGAGGGGATGGTTGACTGGAAGATAGAGTAAGGAAGAAAATAGTTGGGGGTGCAGTCAATTAAAACACTAAATAAGTGGGTACTTATTTAAATTTATTTATTATTTATCTATTATTTAATTATATAATTATCTATTAATTAAATCTAGAAAGGTTATTTAGTAAAGCAACTTTATAAAATCAAAATTTTTTTATTTTAAACGTGTTATCAAATTGTCAGTACTGGAACTGTAAAATTCAAGAATTTTTTATTAAACAAAGTCCGAAAATGTTTTTTTAAGTTGGAAGCATTTTATAAAACTTTACTTTAAGAAAAACCTGGACCACTACAACCCGTGAACTGTTCAGGGGTTCAGTACATGGTACAGACTGTACTGTTTCATGGACAACGGTTCTGCAAGAAGGTGACTTGTCCTAGGCCACGCTCAACCGCCAGATTTTCCCTCTTATTTTGGGTACCCTATTTTTATAATATTTTATAGAGGCTGGGTGGTGCCCCAGGAGAGTCCTAGATCATATATGATATATCTCCCGCTGCTAACAGACTAAATAAAGCTCATGGCCTGCAGCGGGATTTGAGCCGGGATTTCCGGCATGGTAACTCAGTTCTCTACCACTGAGCCACGCCGCTCCTTCACTTTAAGGAAGTTACTCAAATTTCTGAACAGATTGAGATCTGTTGGAGATAAGGCTGGCAAATAAGGTTGCTGTGGGAGGACTTCGTAACTAAGCTCGTTTAGTTTCTTCACTGTCTGTGGTAAAACATGAGGTCTGGCGTGGTCGTGTAAGAGTAAGGGCTCCTTTCGATTAACCTATGCAGGTTGTTTTTGATGTTTTCGTCGCATTATGTCAATATGCCTGCAGTACGATGTGGATGCGTCGGTTTTACGACACAGAAACCAATTCTTTTTTGGATGCAAATTAAGTTTAGCCATGAGTTCTAGTCTTAAATTAAACAACATCCTTCTCCAAAAGGGGAGGTAATGTTTCTTGCAGCCTGATCTACCAAGTGTCCAAGTTTAAACTCATAAAAAAAAAGTTCGTTTAGTTGTAGTGTAAGCAAATATAAAAAAATAGAGGATTGATAACAGCTCATTAGAATCTGTTAACGTAAACATAGTAATAACAGAAGTGCACTAATTCCACTTTGAATTTTAGAGATAATAAAAACGGACATTAGAGTCTGGAGGTGGCTTCAGGCCATCTGATAAGAAACGACACAATTTAAGTTCAGACTTGATCAATTTAATTCAATTTTTATATCACGGGGTTGAACAGGTTTTTACCGGTCCACCTACTGTTTGTCAAAATTTCTTGGCACATGGATGATGATCGTAAACCGGTGATTTATATTGCGGATTGGGATTGAGCTACTATGATAATAATAACAACAAGGTTTAACGAACCCGAAGGTTCGATGCCGTTACGACCAATCTCTGCTTACAAATTCCCGTCTAGGACGATATCCAAAAAATATAATGCAGAGAGATTTGTTGGTTCAGTAGGCAATACCCGATATGGGAAAAAAAACTAGACAGCGAACAGAGAATAAAAATGTTGGTTACGCAACTAATTCAGAAGCGCGCCCGTTACATTCCTTCCCTACGCACACGTTTGCCTTGGAGGTTTCAATTTTTCAAAGAAGAAATAGATTCGGAGACTAGCTGTCCTTCTGAGGGGATTAATAGATAATGCAAACCAGAACAATTCTTTAATGATTTTTTTAATTGATTATTATATATTTAAACTTTTTAATCTCTTTTTTTTTTTTTTTTAAATTATTTTATTGAATTGTACAACAGTAATATATACATCTAGTACAAAGGCTGTATGAATAAATAAATGCATGAAAGGACGTGTAGAGGCACTACCCATTGGCAGCACTCTAATTACATTTCTATTATAGAAGGTCTCGAGGCCATCTTCTCTTCAGACGATCCTAGGAGGATTGTCCGGGATGGAATTGGAACCAAGGATGGAAACTAGTGGGTTTGGATGGGCCTGGAGTTTATTATGGAATGATAGGTATCTGGAATGGGCTAAATCGGTAACATATGGAACGTTCAGGTCATTATGGATGGTTTTATTTGTGACAAAATAAGGAGCGTTTAGGATTTTGCGAAGGATTTTGGATTGCAAGGATTGAATACGAGAGGAATTTGATGGTTTGGTGGAGCACTTTTTAATCTCAAAATTTAAAAATCAATTATCACGCGCGCACTCTAACACTAGTAGATGTGTGCATACATCGGTGTCTGTTCCGCAGGTTGTCGCTTTAAGTTGAGTTAAAACAAGTTTTAACTGTTTATTTGTTTAATTTTTAATATTTTCCAAAAAAAAAATAGTTAAACTGGGCTTTAGTTTAGGAAATACAATGTAATTGTGGGTAGTGAGTAGAATTCGTTAGTTATTTCATCAAGAAATAAAATATTCAAATAACATTTCGAAGAATAGATTATATATGTTTGTTGAAACGTTCATCTAGATGAAATGATTACCGAAGAAAAGACATTTCCTATAATAAGACTAACTTTTCCATACTAAAGCTCATGATAACTTCTATTTTCGGAAAATGCTAAAACTAATGAAAAGTTAAAACTTGTTGTGACTCAACCCGAAGCGATGACCTGCGGAATAATTACCCTTTCATCTCAAGGCCTAGAGCTGAAGCTACGAAGCCGCGATTTTGGGTATAGTTGATTGTTACGCAAGTTTTTATAAAAAACATCGTTGCCTTAGTGATACAAAAACTTATATTAATAACTTACTTTTTTGGGATAAGCGTAGTATATCACTATTTTAAGGTCACAAGAAGATCTTGTATAAGATAGCATAAGAATGCCTGCGTTGCGAGGATATAAGTTTTTTGTTTTCACACATAAATCACTATTTCATTCACTTCAGAACATTGGTAATTTTTTAGATACGTTTTTGTATAACTAAGGCTACACCTACATTGGATCCGGTGTGATACGATGAGACGTCGCTAGCAAACCAAATGACTGAAATATATCGAGAGTTATAACATTTGGTTCTTTAAATTTATAAAATTAATATTATTTATTAATTATTTTTAATACATTTATATTTTACTATAATGTATAGTAAAATATGTATAATGTATACACCCCAGCATCGTATGTGATAGAATCACGTCGCACCGAAATGAATCCAATGTAGGTGTAGCCTTAGGCCACTATAAAGCCTTACAGTATAATATTTATTTACTAATATTTTATAGTAAAATATTATTATATTTTACTATATAGCGTAGCCTTAGTAAAATATAAATGTATTAAAATAATTAATAAATAATTTTAATTTTATAAATTTAAAGAACCAAATGTTATAACTCTCGATATATTTCAGTCATTTGGTTTGCTAGCGACGTCTCATCGTATCACACCGGATCCAATGTAGGTGTAGCCTTAGACGACGACATTAGTCTAACATTTGGAAAACTTTTTTTGCAAATATACATTAACAAACTCCTCAATTAATTCACCTAACATGTTCCTACAAAAAGTGCATACTGTGTAACATAATTTTTTTATTTGTTTATATTTCGCTGTTTTGTTGTAACATTTGTTGACTGCCTTCAATTCATTGACATTCGTCTATCTATTGTTTATAAAAAATATTATCTATTCTTCGTTCTTCTCACACATTATAATTATTTATTACATTTTTCTTTCTTCGCTAATGGAACTTATTCATATCTTAAGAGACAAATTGTAATATTTTTAATTTATTTTTATTAATTGTTATTTTGATGGTAATTATTTTTAAATATTTGTGTTTTGGAGAGAAAATTCCTGAGAAAATATTTTCTACAGTCTACCCCTCAGACGCTTACTGGTCGGCACAATGCTTATTAACTTTTTAGGAATTCGTTCGTTACCGAGTCCTTTGATATTTGTATCGTTGTGATATATTATTTTATTATTCTTTTTATCGGTTTCTACCAGTAAATGCACCTACCCGGACATACGACAAGGGTTAGGCTAGAAAAATTAGTTAGTAATATTCATAATTTTTCGAAAGATACTCGCAGTTCCGAGCAAGACTGCTTTTTGAATTTGATCCAGAATATTATAATTAAGGTCTTATTATTTTAAGCTGTTTAATGTCATTTCTGGAATCAGTTCATTCGTGGATATAACCAACGGCATAACTTTTGCATAACTTCTTCGATTCCTCTGCAAGGTCCTGATATTAAGTATTTTTTCAGAACCACCTTGTGGAGGTTATCATCTTCCGGTACTCCTATTTCAATTATATTACACACATTTTTCTTCTTTGAGAATCAGCTAACTATCAGGCTTGTTGTGAGGAATTGTGGGATCAGTTATGATGGCCTGGTCCCAATAAAGCTTGACTTGCCCTTTATCAATTATTGGTTGAGGGCTGTACCTGTAATAAGGGTAGGTCTTGTCCACATCTTGTACAATTTTTGCCACATTGTTGTGTCTCAGCAAATATTCATTGCCAGCAAAAACCTGACACCCGGATGTAATATGCTGGATTGATTCTGTTTTTGTTTTCCACAGTCGACACATAACTGAAATCGCCTCTCCACGGCGCCTATAGTTCTTCGTAGCGATCACCTGGTCCTGAATGGCTAGAACAAAACCTTCGGTTTCAGGAAACAATGTCCCTCTGTGTAGCCACATTAATGATGCTTCCGTGTCAACACCTGCCGCCAGACCTCCATCATCAAACCTTCCGTGTGGTCTTTATATTTCCACTCATTATGAAGGCTTTTAGAAAAAGTTCTCACTTCGTAAGTTTAGAGCAGTGTATTTGCGGTCTAATGTCACAATTGTTGAAATGACTCTTCAAGAGTCATTACTACTAAAATAGTTACACAGTTGTTCTTCCTCTCGCCGGCATGCTTTTAGCAAGTTTGATAAGCTAATTTTCGTGAAAGATATATCCTTACAACCGATGATTGCCGTTTTCTCGATTGTACTAATTGTACTCTTAGATAGGAGTCCATAGCGCTGTATCGATTCATTTTATGCTTGTATTGCCCAGGTATACAGTGCCTTTATAATATTCTGAATATCTGAAAGGTATGTTCCAAGTACTGTTTTAATTTATCCTGGAATACCTTTTTTATGTCCTTCTCAAATTCCAGAAGCTGGTGTATTCATAGGTAATTGTTTTATAATTATTCTTTTATTTTTCATTTACACCCTCGCCGTTTCAATTTGATCACAGTGTTGGTATTTTATCCATGAATATGAAGATTTTGAAATTGTTAAAGTTTATGCGGAGATCTGTAAACCTTTGTCTTTTTAATCTTCTCCTAGTTGTTATATATATTTATGTAAAAAATATTTAAAAGTGCAGCATAATAAATAAAATTAAAATAATAAGTAAATTACATAGTCACTATTATTAACTAACAAGAAATAAATAAGGAACTGTTTAAATTGCCTTTAAATATTTATTTATTCAACTACCAAATACTGCTGTGTTTCGTTTGGCTGAAAACGATTTTTTTTTTTAACTAGATAAAAAACACCAACCGAACCAATTTAAATTTTTTTAAAGAAAAAATATATATTTGCACAACCAATGAGGACCTCAGAAAATCAAGGATAAGTTCAAGATTTCTGGTTTGGAATCGACTAATTATTTTGAGCACTAAAACCTTATCAGTTTCTTAAATGGATCAACAACCAATGGATCGTGAGGTATTTACGAACTTGGCGTCACATAGTTATATAAACTGTAACTTTTAATGGAATCTAATTATCATAATTCCAAAAAAACATAGCCTCAAGTATTTAGAATACTTGAAAATAACTAGAAAGTCCACGTATCGGCAATTCATGTATCATCAGGACAAAAAAACAAATAAAAATTCACATTATTGAAGAGCAGATGCACATCTCATATCGACATCCGAAACAGACTGGTTGATATGAGACAATTAATCAAAGACAAATAATTGACTTTAAGACTTTAAATTATAAAAACTTTTAATTACATTATGAAAGAGAGTTTTTTATTATATAGAGCGTATTGGAGTGACTTTGCTGTTTTTAATCGATGAGGTGAATTTTTTATTTTCATGTATGTTTTGATGAATGCACTACATCTCATACCAACAGCCAACCGTCCTCATCAATCAGAGAGAACTTCCTTATTCGAAGACATTCAATGATAAAAACCTTTAATAAAATTATAAAGTAAAGGTTTTTTTATTAAACGCCTTCTAGTGAGGTTGCTGTTTCTGATAAATGGTTCTGTCGATGTGAGATGTGCTTAATTAGATCTTGACGGATGTGAATTTTTACGTATATGCGTATGTGTGTGTGATCCACATTAACATATGTGTGATACGTATGTATTTTTATATAAAAATAAAATAATATATTAATATGTATAACGTTTTATTTCAATATGAATAACTCTATATAAGTATTTATTTTTCTATTATGTGTTTAATATGTTAATATTTTTCTATTATATGTTTAATATAGCATGGTATGTTAATATTTTAATATGCAACAATATTTTTACTAAATACTAATTTCATGCCCTCCCATTTACCTTAACAACTCACCCATCCCGCAGACTGATAATGTACAATACCTTGGACTAACGTTTGATAGGAGAATGACATGGGGTCCTCACGTTAAGATGAAACGCCAATCACTGAACCATAAGCTCAATTTAATGTACTCACTATTCAGGAAAACCTCCAAATTAGACATAAGACAGAAACTAAACATGTACACTTACCTACTAAAACCAGTTTGGACATATGCATTACAAATTTACGGGATCGCTAAACAGAAAACGACTGCAGACTTTTCAATCAAAAGTACTAAGACTTATCACCAAAGCACCATGGTACGTCAATAACAAAACTCTGCATAGTGACTTACAAATACCAACGGTTGACGAGCACATACGAACAAACTACAAACGCTTTCAAGAAAAACTACACGGACATCCAAACCCGTTAATAGAACAAATGGCGTCTACTCTCATGCCTGACAACACTAAGAGGAGATTAAAAAGAACGTGGATGAGGGATTTGTTATAAAGGAAATTGATTCAAGCCAAGAGAGAGCTACCGCTGGCTACTGTTCTTCTTCATGCCTTTCAAGTCATTGTATCATGTTTGTTTTGTTTTTTTGTTGTTGTTTTTTTAGTGTCAGACTATCTGCTGATTGTCACTGTTTTGTATTTGACAGGTGTAGATAAAAATATAAAGAGGAAAAAAAAAAAAATACTAATTTAAGAAGAATGCATATATGTAATTATGTAGGTAATGTAAATATTCTCTAGTGGTGAGGACAATAATAACCATCTTTAGTAGTTTGCCCTTAAAATAAAACAACAACAACAATAACAAAAAAATTCAAAAGCTTTAAGATTAAATGTAGCACACCTAGTCCAATAAGACTCATCAATCGGAGACAGAAACCTCTTCATTCCAGAAAGTTAAATAAAATCTCTTTTTTTCTAGTTTGTTACTTTCCAGTATTTTAGATCAGCGGTTCCCAACGGATTGGCCGCGCAGAGTAGAGAAAACAAATCGAATGGAAACAATTTGGTTTACTCAGTTGCTAGTAACGAGTGGTTGTATAGCTTAATACAGGAGTGGATCGAGGCAGCAACTTACGACAATATGGCATTGTTCTAATTAATATATAACAACATCTAAAACAACAATATAAGCTCCGTGATTAGTGTTCCCTCTTCACTAAAATCTATTGGTGTTGTGTATTTATAGTATATTTATATTTATTTAGTGGGCCTTGAAGTTTTCCCTTCAAAATTGTTGGTAGGCACAACTAAAAAGGTTGGGAATCACTGTTTAAAATAATCTAGGCTTCTTTTTTTGTAGTTATTTTATAATTATTTCATGTCTATTTTTTAATTTATTTGTTCATTTTACTAATATGTTAATACGATTAGAAACATACCTTGCGATGAATAAGAGAACGGTCGATATAATTTAGGCTCTTGGAAAAGGTAAGATCCCAAGAGAGCAGTTTGCAACCCGTGGGTTTACTATTGGTCCCAAGGGATCTCGCCCACACCCGGCCTGGCACTAAATGGAACGCACAGTCTCAATGCTCGAGTTCTGGTTGGAAGTCATAAAATAACAATTACTATAATGAAAACCCATATAAAAATAGCATATTATAACAAATCAACTCTAATCTTTGCGACCTGTGGTCTATTGGTTAGCTTAACAACTTACTAAGCCCAAGATCACTGTTTCGTAGCCTGGCAGGTGGCCTTAGGATTTTCTAAATAGAGTAAAAAATCCTTGATAATGCCGTTCTTCGGAGGGGACCTTAAACGGGGGTCCCGAGCCTGTAAAATAGAATAGCAAAATAATTTTATTCTGGGACCAGGTCCCTTTAGAATAACAAAGATGAACAAAATAAATGAATATATATCTGGCCAAAGCCCTACATCAAAATAAAACAATAATTACATAATATCCTGAAAGTAAATAACTAAACAGGTATGTTTTGGTAGAGAATCAGAAAATGTGATAAAAAATTAAAATAAAAGAACAGACATATTTACAATATAAAGAAATAAGCTTTTGGAAAAATAAGTGAATAAATAATAGCATCTGATAATAAATAAAACAATGGCATTATTATGAATGAGGAATATTTACAGTAGTTCATCAATCGATCAATTTGAATATATCTATAAATTATTTATTTATTATAAAGCATCTGATTGGGAATTTAGAAGATATAGGAAAAGTTTGTATTTGAATGAGGTTAAAGAAGGCGCATGGCGGATATCGAGAGGAAGAGAGTTCCAAAGAGAGATAGAACGGGCTAAAAAGGAACGCTCAAAAGTTTTAGTTCTGTGGGACCGGATATAAAGATCAGAAGGGCGAGATCTTGTGCCCTGGGATTGAATAGAGGATTTGAATTGTAGGAGACTATAGATATAAGACGGATGTTGTGAGTTGATTGATAGTTTGATATAAGAAAGAACCAAGGAAGTAAAGTCTACGGATAGACGGGAAAAGCCACTTTACCTCAGCGTACCGGCGAGACACATGAGACCTCCTCGAGGCGTCGAAGACAAATCGAAGCGAACAAGCCTGTACAATGTCAGGTACTCGTTAAAAATCCCTATCCTAATTAAAACTGGATAGGCAATGTTTAAGGCTTCCGGTGTAGCATCGGCTAATCAGCCATAACAGCACAAAGTTACATTAAATAAACAAACAGCAGATATAATCATCCCATCTACGCTTCGTTCCAGATTGCCGATAGTTTCGATAATGAAGAACCTTGGATACTATTGTATCCATCGTACTTTGATCTCTAGAGCCTCTGATTCCCTAAAATTGAGGGCGAAACGTAGACAAAAGTTATACTTATTCGTTCTCATATTTGTTTATCTGCAACCCTGACCATTTTCTGCATTACTCATCGATTAGGGGTAGCTGAGAAACTCAGTGGTAGAGCCCAGAGTTACTGTGTGGAAGGTCTTGGGTACAAATCTGGCTGTGGCGGATAATTTATCTACTCTTTTACCCGGGGATGGATCCTGTGGGATCTGAAGAACCTTCTGGGGTTTACCCAACCTCTATGAATCGGGCAACCTTGATAGTAGTACAATTTATTTTCGTTGTAGTTAAATATAAACCAAATTGTTACTAAAACGTCGGCTTCCAAATAAGGGAATTTGTTGACCTCCGCCCGGATTATTTTATTCCTCTTATATTACACAGATCTGCGATGAAAAAATTAACAGTATTATCTGTGCTGATTACTGAAAAAATTCCATTACCTCTAGATAACTCACACATTTCACCTAAAAAATTTTTAGTTTCAGGGGTCTGCTCCATCCCCAATCCTACTGTCTGCTAGACGTTGTGAGGAATGTAGTGAGCCGTGACCTTGATATCTACTCTGACCATAAATGGATCATTTGTGGGGATTTGAAAGTTATTTCCACGTTACTAGGTCAACAGAGTGGTTACACAAAGTTTCCATGTTTCCTCTGTGAATGGGATATCCGTGACAGGAAACAACACTGTCAATCAGACATGGCCGATCAGAAAGGCTCTTATTCCTGGAGTTAAAAATGTTGAAAGGCTAAGTTTAGTGGATCCCAAAAAGATCTTACTTCCACCACTTTATATCAAATTGGGGCTAATGAAACAGTTTGTGAAAGCATCACGCAAAGAAGGAGAGTGTTTCAAGTATCTTTGTGAACAATTTCCTGGTACATCCGATGCTAAGCTGGAAGAGGAGGAACTTGTTGTAATAGGCTTTCTTGGAAACAAAAAAGACCCAAACTACAAAACTTTGGTTGCTGAATTGTTACGAAACTACAAAATGTTGGGCTGCAACATGAGTGCCTAAGTTCATTTCCTTCACTCACATCTAGACTACTTCCCAGAAAATCTTGGGACTTTAAGTGAGTAACAAGGAGAACGTTTCCATCAAGATATAAAAGAAATGGAGTGCAGAAACCAAGGTCGATGGATTGTCATCATGATGGCAGACTACTGTTGGATGTTAAACAGGGAAATTCACAAGAACACAGCCGAAAAACTACCAAAAGCTTTGACTTTGACCGACACGTGTGCATGAATTTTATGCTCATTTTAGCTAGGTCTCGTTGTTTTGTTTTTTTGCATTTACTTCATATTTAAATAATAAAAACAAATCCAAAATTTTCCGTTTTTTGTTCTTTTTCCAAAAAACTTCAACTTTATTTTGTAGTCAAGCCTTAAGTGATGAAAAAAAAAAAAACAATTTCATTTTTAACAAAAAAACTACATAAAGATCAGTTAAATAAATCAAACTAATTTTAAACAAAGTTGTTTTTTTTGGAGACCTGTCTTATTTTTAAAGTACTCCGTTGTTTATTTTGTAACATGAAACTTTACTGTTGTTATTCATATCATATACTAAAACACCTCAAGATCCCAAATTTAGCAGATAAATTATCAATTCTGTTAACAGCTCTGAATCGACGCTGTGGATTCTTCTTAAACCTTTCTGAAGCCGATCTATCCTCCGTAAAGTGGGTGTTTTTGATTGGACGAAACAGCAGGCGGTTGAGCCTGATCTAGCCCTAATCATATTTTTGCTCATCAGTTAGCTTAGAAACAATATTTATCTACCCTTTACTCAGCACGAGACCCTTCATATGTCGTAGTGGTCCAGCTTTTTATATTGAAATCTGACTTTTCGGGATGTTAATGTAATTGTTAGACATCAAACACTTGTTCATAACTATAATGTTCAATGACTTTGTGAATTTCTTAAAAGACCTGGTATTTTTCACTATACAAGTACGGCATGAGAACTATGAGGACCATACTATAAGGACATGAGAAGTCCCAGAGTAAGGTTATTCAGATGGTTCAAGATTCCACTTTAACTCGACAATTTTGAAAATTAATGGGACGAAACTTTGAGTACTACAGGGACGCCTAAGTTTCATTCTATCTCATATTCAACTACATAGCTTTATCCAGTGTTTCTTCAACGCATATAATTCTGGAATTTACGGTGAAGATGTGTATATTTTATGACGGATCTTGAAAGGAATTCGATATGTAAATAGGGAGTGGAGTTGCTCAGTGTTTAGTGTGATGAGTTGCAATGCTGAAGATCCCGGGTTCAAATTCGGTCGTATCAGATATATTATTTAATCTGTTAACAACCACGGATGAACCCTGTGGGATCTAGAGAATCTCCTGGGGGTCATCCGGGCTCTATAAATACCCTTTAGCCGGAGGGGGGATCTGGCGGTTGGGCGTGATCTCGAACAAATCACCTCCCTATACAACCGTTGTCCTAGAAACGGCGCAATCTCTACCATGTACTGAACTCAAGACCCTTCATTGAATGGTATATTTATATATCTCTTGTTGAACAATATTAGCTGACCTTATATGTGATAGAAAATGGTCCAGGTGGAGTTCAGAAAAAATTCTCTTTAGTAAGAAGAACTGTTTATTTTTAAAGCCAGCGTTTCTACCCGTATAGCAGTTGTTCTTCAGGGCTATAAATAGAAGATACATATAAATTAAAATAATATAGGGTAAACAATAATGATTTCTTTATTATATTGATTATAATAATAATATATGTAGTAAATAAAAACAAAATATATACTCATCTAGGGATATGAGTGATAAAAAATATATAACTAAAATGGGGAAACCTTTAGGTAGATCTTACAGAAAACAGAGGGAATCGTTATAAAGAAGTATCGAATAAGAGATGAGGTATCATAAAAAAAAAAAAATAATATACATGACATGAATATACATAATATAATATACATACGTGAAAGTCATTATGTAAGATAGATTATATAGAACTAACACCGCAGGTAGATAAAACCTTGTATATATATATATAAAGATGTATAACTAACCCTTTAGATTGGTATAACAAAAGTAGAGGGAAGAGTTATAGAGAATTATCGAATAAGAGATAAGGAATATCATGAATTAATAAAAATTATAAATAATGACTTGACATTATTTATTAAATATAAGCTTTATGGGATTAGTTGTTGTAGAGTAGTTATCTTATTCGATAGTTCCATATAAATATTCTCTGTTTGTTGTTTTATCTACGTAAAAGGTCAGTTCTACCTGTGGTAATTTATAATGGGTTATGTATGCGTGTGGTGTTAGTTCTCTATAATTTATCTTAAATAATGTCTTAATGTCATGTTATTATTTACTATTTTCTATTACTTCATGTTATTCCTCATCGATTATTCGATACTTCTCTATAATTCTTTTCCCTCTGTTTTCTGCCAGATCTACCTAAAGGGTTCCCCATTTTTGTTATATATATTGGAACAGTATGTTAGTTCTCTACATTTTATCTTAAATACTGCCTTTATTTCATGTTATTTTCTATTTATTATTTATAATTTTTATTAATTTATGATGATTATCTCTCATTCGATAATTCTCTACAACTCTTCCCTCTGTTTTTCTTATACCTACCTAAAGAGTTAGTTCTACATCTGGTTATAAAGGATTAGATATTTCTGCTTAGATATTCTGGTTATATATAAAGGGTTATATCTACCTGTGGTGTTAGTTCTCTATAATCTATGTTAAATAATGCCTCTCATGTTATATTATATTATGTATATTCATGTCATCTATATTATTTTTTATTATACCTCATCTCTTATTCGATACTTCTTTATAACTATTTCCTCTGTTTTCTGTAAGATCTACCTAAGGGTTTCCCATTTTTGTTATTTATTTTTTATCACACATCTCCATTTTGTTATTCTTTACCACATATATTATTATTATCAATATACTACATATATTGTTTACCATATATTATTTTAATTTATTTATAAGATCCGCTACCTAGGACTCAACTTAGACAAACGTCTTACTTGGAACCCTCACACAAGACTGAAAAGACAAGAAACAGCTAGACGCTTCCGACTACTTCAACACATACTAGACAAACGCTCAAAGCTTCAGATCAATTACAAAAGACTTATTTATGTTAATGTTATAAGACCTATATGGACTTACGGAATTGAACTATGGGGCTCCACCAAACAATCAAATTCCTCTCGTATTCAATCCTTGCAATCCAAAATCCTTCGCAAAATCCTAAACGCTCCTTATTTTGTCACAAATAAAACCATCCATAATGATCTGAACGTTCCATATGTTACCGATTTAGCCCATTCCAGATACCTATCATTCCATAGTAAACTCCAGGCCCATCCAAAACCACTAGTTTCCATCCTTGGATCCAATTCCATCCCGGACAATCCTCCTAGGCGTCTGAAGAGAAGATGGCCTCGGGACCTTCTATAATAGAAATGTAATTAGAGTGCTGCCAATGGGTAGTGCCTCTACGCGTCCTTTCATGTATTTATTTATTCATACAGCCCTTGTACTAGATGTATATATTACAGTTTATTTTACAATTCAATAAAATAAGCTAAACAAAAAAAATTATTTGTATCTTTCATATTCAGCCCTGAAGAAGCACTGCAATGTGGGTCGAAACTTCGGCTTAAAAATGAACAGTTCTCCTGACTAAAGAGAATTTTTTCTGACCTCCACCCGGACCATTTTCTACCATATTTATATATTTCGTTTATCAAGTGTGAATCGTGTTGTGTTTTTAAAAAGACCAACAGGTTTGATCTACTGAAGGTCTCGGCCGATGTTGTATAGATTTCCTAGGAACAAAACCTTTTGTCCTCCGACCCTGACCGATGTATATCTGTCCTTGAACCTGCGTATTCAAAACTAAAATCGATGAGATTAAGCTCCGGGATATGAATCAACCTTCAAAACAACTACACTAATTTTTTATTATAAGACGAATTAATTATGTTTGCTTTTTATTCTGACCTAGTACTGTTATTATTATTATTATTATTATTAATAGTTTTATCAACTAATATTAATATAATTGGAACCGGAGAGGCTCAGTGGTAGAGCGCTGAGTTGCCATGCCGAAGATCCTTTGTTCAAATCCCGCTTATTTGATCTGTTAGCGGCGGGATAAGGGTTCTATGGGATAAGGGGCCCTCCTGGAGCTCACCTAGCCTCTATAAAGTGGGTACCCAAAATAAGGTGGGAAAATCTGGCGGTTGAGCATGATTTAGAACAAATCACTGAATAACCGTTATCTAAGAAAGAGTACAGTCTCTACCATGTACTGAACCCCAGACCTGTTTAATTTATCGGACCCTTCACGGGTTAGAGAGGTACAGTTTTTATTTTTTTAATGCTAATACAGTAGGGAGTGGAGTGGCTTTACTCTCTGTACTGCCGAGTTGCTGAGCTCTAGGTTTTTAATATTTTATCTGGGATCACCGATAATTGTATAGTGACGGATCTTGAGACCCTCCTTGGGTTCACCTAGTCTCTATAAAGGCAGGTACCCTCAATTGTAAGAAGACCGAGGGGTTGAGACAAATCAACTGCCTGCACACCCGTTGTCCTTGTAACAGAAACAGAAACAGTACAGTCTTACAGAATCAAGACCAAAAGACCTTTATGGGTGTAGTGGTACATTTTTTTTTTTTTTTTTAATTTATTAGACTATACTATTATGAAGGTGATACAAAGTAATAAATAAAAGTATAACATTGTAATATAAGATGCGCAAATATAATAACAATATGGTTAGGTTTAGACTTGCACTGAGCTGCCATACCGGAAATCCTGGTTCAAATCCCGCTGCAGGCCATGAGCTTTATTTAGTCTGTTAGCAGCGGGAGATATATCATATATGATCTAGGACTCTCCTGGGGCACCACCCAGCCTCTATAAAATATTATAAAAATAGGGTACCCGAAATAAGGAGGGGGAATCTGGCGGTTAAGCGTGACCTAGGTAACTCACCTCCTTGCAGAACCGTTGTCCATGAAACAGTTCAGTCTCTACCATGATTACTCAGTGTGTAGAGCGCGTGAGTTGCTGTGCGTGGTTTCAAATCGGAATTCGGCATATACATTATTTATTTATGAGGTCTTTGGGATCCCTCTTGTTGATCTACCATTTTCTATAAATCACCTCCCTACATAAGTCTAGGAACAGTACCATGTACCATCTACCATGTACCACACCATTATGAGCTGTAATGCTACAGGTTTATTTTTTTAAGAGGAAGAAAATATTCCGGGTAAAGGTCAAGAAAATTCTTTTTATTGCTAAGCCAACGTTTCGATCCACATTGCAGGTCTTCTTTAGGGCTAGTTTATTTATTTTTTACTCTATCTCCTTTATTTATGTAAACTCATTGTAACTCAGTAGAAAAGTAGTCACGAACGAGACCCGCCCATATTGAAATATAGTAATTGTTTATCGATTGGGTCGGACGACAGTGGCCATTATACGTTTCAAACTGGGACACACACAATGGCGACAATTTGTCCCCGAAGACAGGGAATAGAGAGCAAGGGCTGTTTTGGTTGGGACAGATTGATCCCTAAGTGCCTCGAGATAGGGCTTCGCTCTTCACAATAGGTCTGTACCTTCCTACAGCGTCCCTTCAACGCCTCTGTAATTCTGTTATTTCCTCCTTTTGTGATGTAACTGCCCCGTATATCTGTAAACAATCTTCGGGTCCTCCGAACAGCCGATCGGATCTGAAGGTATAGAATCTGAATTGGTATTGTAGGAAAATAGTCTGCCTTGTGATTTATCATTGGAAATCTAAAGAGGTAGATATACTGTATGTAACAAAAGAGGACAGGAACTAGGGTGGAGGTACAAAACACCTGTACCACTACAATGCGTGAACGGGTCTGGTTCAATACATGGTAGAGACTGTACTGTTTCATGGACAACGGTTCTGCAGAGAGGTGATTTGTCCTAGATCACACCGCCATATTTCCCCCCTTATTTTGGGTACCCTATTTTTATAACATTTTATAGAGGCTCGGTGAGCCCCAGGAGGGTCCTAGAGCCTACATGATTCATCTCCGACTACAAACAGGCTAAATAAAAATCTTGCCTGCAGCGGGATTTGAACCAGGATTTACGGCATGGCAACTCTGCCCTACCACTGAGCCACTCCGCTCATATTTAAGGTCAAATAATATTACTTAGTTATTATTTTGTTAAATAGCTCAAGTCATTATTATTATCTATTCACTATTATTTCATATTACTAAAAAAAAAAAAAGTCGGGGCTTTATATGAATAAAAAGTAGCTAAATTTGGCACAAATAAAAAATAAGTTTCCACTTATTTGTGTGTATATTTTGACTGCACCCCCCAACAATTTCCATCCTCTATTAGTTCTTCCAGTCAACTATTTCCTCTCTAACAAAAAAGTAGCTACGTTGATAATATGAACAAAAGAGGTATAAACACTATTATTGTAAGATTTCTAAAATAAAGCCTCAAGTACCTCAAACAGCGATTGTAAGTTGATTTGTTGATTTATGTTTTTATGGCTAATCGAAGGATGCTAAAGTCAGAATCATACAGTTTTCCTACTCAGGTATAATTTTGATTTATTGAGTACCTCACATCGTACAGCCTCGGGACTCCCTATTTTACGTCGCTTCCAAAGGACGGCATAACTAAGTGAATTTTTCTCCCTTCAAAAAATCCTAAAGCCACTGCTGGGTTGCGAACCCCGCGATCTTGGGCATAGCAGGTTATACTAAGCACTAGACCGCATGTGAACCATACTACGTTGATTTGAGTTTAATCAAAATGACGAATGTCGTTTTCGATGAGATTGTAAAAAATCACTTTTAAGTACCACATCCAGCGTCTGGAATTTCGTGATGAAAAACATATTTTAACTCTTAGACACATATTTACATTAAATACCCCATTTGATTTTCGTACAATTTTACGTTTTTTAGTGCCGGACACTCATCATTGTGTATTGAGGACAACTTATACGTCTATTTCCATCAAAATTCCGGGCCCTAAATTGTTTACGATACTTTTTGATATTATGTATTTGTACTAATGACATTTTTTTTAAACTGAAATATTACTGTTTTCTAATCAAAGTCGTCAAATTTCTGCCTAAAAAACAATACGCATTTTTATTTATTTCTTATTAGCACTTTGTTGTCTATATATTGGTTCAGGCCGAGTTTATTTTTCCGCTATCTATATTGGTTCTAGTTAAGAATTCTCTCCAAGGTTAGCAAGATCATTTAAAATTCTCGCTTATCATTCTCCTACGTTTTATTTTGTCTTCATTGATCGGATATATGAATGCATGCATTGATGACGGTGTTCATCATTGAATTAAATATATTTTATGTGAGTAGAAAATGGGCTTTAAATGGCCACAAAAAACTCTACATTTTACACTTATAGATTATCTTTCGTTGACTGTATTTTAAATTTTTTACTTTCGTAAGCCTTGAATTTGTGTTTAAATTTGTTTAGTAAAATTAATTAGTTAATACATACTTACTGTTTATATTAATAATTGTGGAAATCTCACATTCAGGTTTTCAAATCTTGCTGTCAAAGTTATTTTACTCGTTCTCCCTTCCACGTAATGCACAAATGTAACTCATTTCAATAATTGATTTCACAAAGACCAGAACATAACGCTCGTGACTAACACAATCAAGAAACACCAGGAAAAAATTCGTTTCTCACTCGCGGTTTATTTCTTTAACTTCACTGTATGCTACTATGGCTAATCTGACGATCACAGGACAGTTGGAGTCATAGATTTTGCAATATCCAGTTATAATTAAGGGCAATTACCAGTCACAGACTCTGGACCACCAATTTCCGTCCCCTCCGAAGGATGACATAAAAAAAAAAGAAGATTTTTCTCTACCTTTAAAAAATCCTAAGGCCACCTTCTCCGGTCTTCGAACCCGTAACCTTGGGCATTGATGATTGTTATGCTAAGCACTACATCACAGACGACCCGTTGCCGGAAACCTAATCTTAATGAGACGTTATAGACAGACAAACTAGTACCTAGTAAAATAATTTTGTACACCAGGCGCTTGCAAATTTAATATTTTATGGGTTTTATTAAAAATAGTACCAATAAATGTACTAAGGTTTTATGAAAACGCTGCTGACTGCTTAACTATAAATGAACAAGAGTTCATCATGCTTTTTACAAACTTTTATTAATTGGTTTAGATTTTCCTTTCACGCACGTTTATTTATATGGTTATACATACATATATTTCAGTATGTGTGTGTGTGTGTATTTTATTTTTATTTTTTAGTGAATTTCGGTTACCGCAATTTTTGGTAATCGACGCTCCACTGTATTCATTACAGTTGTTTTTGTTTTTTACAAAAATGTAAGAAATAGGCTTAAAGGTGGGGATAAAGAATATTTGTGGCAATAGATTCCAACGTAGATTACGGCCGATTTTTTATTTATACGGATAAATAGTTGTGTAAATATTATTTTTTATAGTAAATTGCATCTTAAATAGTTACTTTTTCGTTGCAAGGGGATTAAGAACTACGAATAAACTATTATTCTTTTAGATATTTTTATTTTAAAATAAATAAATTATAAATAAATGACAACAATCAATAAAAAAATAAAATGAAATAAATTAAAATAACTATTTTTCCTTTTATTTAATCTTTCTCCACTACTCCTTCATTTTTTCGGAACGAGTTAATTTTTAGTATTTCTTTTAGTTTTCTCTATCCCAGTCCTGAAGACAACCTGCAATTTGGGTGAAAACGCGTGTAGCACGTGTGAAAATGTGGTTTCCAAAGAATAGTTTATTTAAGGCACTATTTCTTTGGCCTCCATCCGGTTCATTTCCTTCCCTATTATTAGTAGTTTTCGTAATATCCTTCTGACTTTCTTTTCTTGATCTTCTGTGGCTATTTTCCGCCCTCCCTAGCGAATCGTTTCAGCACCACAGAAGACTTTATTATTCAAATATTTATTGTTTAACTATTTTCTTCCGATACTGAATATTGTGCTTTGTTTATGCGATGTATCTAACAAGAATATCGTAGAAGGACCAGCCAATATTTCGGGTCTTTGCTCAATATAGCGGCGGCACGCAAGCCGTGAGTCTATAAAATTTAGTAGTCATAGAGCTCTGTAGTAACAATCTCTATCACGGGCAATAACCCGTTTATGACTCTGATAGATGTTTGCCACTTTCTGGGTGTGGTTATCCTTTATAAACGTTCACCTCTTCACTTATTGAAGATAAATTATGTTATCATTTTAATTATATATATATATATATACACACACATGAGGGAGGGCTATTCAGACAGTAAGGAACGTTTTGGAATTTAAAAAAAAAAGTACAAGAAAAACATTTTATGATATACATATATATATATATATGTGTGTGTGTGTGTGTGTGCAAGAAGGAATAAAATACTACTTTTTAACATAATCACCAATCAAAGTCAGGCAATTATCATAGCGGTGGACAAGCTTTGAAATTCCTGTTTCATAGAATTCGGCCACCTGTGATCTCAGCCACTTAGTGACGCGTGCCTGGAGCTCCCCAATAATCGTCAAAACGCTGTGTTGCTAGCCGGTCGCGGAGGTAGTGGCGTGGTTAGAAGGTCGAAGGGTTAGTGAACCAGGAACGGCCCAACCGGCTCACAGTGTGTCGATTAGTAGGAGCTAGCTGGAAAAAATTATTTTTCGCCATGCTTGCATTTCTTTCGACTTATTAGTAATGTAATTATAAATAAATGTTTTTTAATTAATTGGCAACCGAATTTAAGAGGATTTCAGTTATAGTCCAGGATGCATGGTCCATTTTTGCACTTGATTACTATCAAGCTGAATCTTCGTGAATAGCTTTTTAGTTTAGATGAGACGCCCAACAATTTCCTGTGCGAAAATTCTCGATTGTGATAGCTAACAGAGGTAGCAAGGATAAAATATGTCGATTTGATGATTCTCAAAAATTTATTACTAACTGGGGTTTTTTTGTTAAATGTCAAGATAATTATCTAAATTATTTGAAAAAAATATTTGTCCTACAGAATGTATGGTTTGATCAAAGAGGTCCCCTCCTTTCAATATGTATCGATAGTACTATGTATGTATGTACCCAGATAGTAATAAATTTTTGAGAATCATCAAATCGACACATTTTATCCTTGCTACCTCTGTTAGCTACCACAATCGAGAATTTTCGCACAGGAAATTGTTGGGCGTCTCATCGAAACGAAGCTATTCACGAAGATTCAGCTTGATACTAATCAAGTGCGAAAATGGATCATGGATCCTGGACTATTAGAAATAAAAAAAAAAAAAAAGTATATATTAAGACAATTTATAATAACAAAAATACTTATTTATTCTGGGACAAGGCCCTTTAGAATAGTGATACAGAAAATAAATTAAGTGTTAAATAAGCCACAAAAGTGGCTTTGTGGTTTTTCAATTAAAAAAACATTGATTATTTAACAGATCGAGCACGTCAAAAACTAAACAAAAATCCGTTACTAGGCAACGCCGATAAAATATTATATCATTAAAAACGTTTTTATAGTATATAGAGATTGTTTGAATCTTGATTATTCAGCCGTGATTAAGACCTGCAATGTTGGTTTATAATAAATAGTTTCTCGGTGTTTAAAATTTTGTTTACAACCATCACGACCATTTCCTTCACCTGAATTTTTTGTTAAAATCAAAATTTAGAAAGTATAATATCATTTCTACTCGTTAGTATATCTTCGATTCTATATATTTTCCTGAATATTCATGCATCTTGAACTATCAGGATACATAATTCATATCGACCCTTTGTTTTAAAATATGGATTTATGATGACCTTTAAGTGGAAAAGAGGAGATGAAAAATGTGACTGCTTTTCCTTTAGCGGCCCTTCGCGGAAAGGCAGAAAAACTTGGCTTAGTCAGAAATTGTATGTATAATATATCTTTTAGGATCTGCCAGGTTGATTCATACTTCACTCAGAAAAAAACATTTCTTTCCCTCATTTTCGTTTCAAATTTAATACTAAATGACGTAAAATGTTCAACTTGATAAAGTCTTCTTCAGATTATTTAAAATAGAATTCAAGCAGACAGAATATTCTGTTTGGAAACATCTTGCAAAATAGTAAAAAATGTTCATATTGATATTTTGAAAACAAGTTTGTGTCCCCAGTTGATTATCACACCTCGAAGTCCAACTTCACTCTATTATAATGCTATAATCTAAGCCAGTCTTGATTTATAGTTATTAATTTAACGCCACATTACGCTGTCATGGCTAATCGGGTAATGCTAGAGTGATTCCTAAATTTTGCCTATCCAGTTATAATTACGATAGGGATCTTTAAGGAGTATCTGACACAACACAGGCTAGGTAATTCCATTTTACGTCTCTTTCGAAGGATGGCATAACGAAGGATTTTCGCCCCCTTTTAAACTATAAAATCATCTGCTGGGCAGTGGATCCGCGATTTTGAGCATAGTAGATTGTTATGATAACCTCTACACCACAGGTGTCCCCCAGATACGCTTAATTCTATGTAAACTGGTAGGAGTAACTTTACTAATAAATTAAATTTGTTTTGATGATCTGGTTGCTTACTTAATCCGGAGTCACTATTTGAATATTAATGGTATATAGATACACACGACCCCAACGCTTTTGGAAAGGATCCCAAAATTTAAAACTTCAGTTGGCACTCAAATAAGTTAATATAAATAATTTTTCCATAATTATCTACTACATTAGACTCGATGACATAGCAATATCGATAAAGTGTTATACTTCCATAAAGTACATGAGACATAGGAAATGGAAAATGAAAGGTATAAAGGAATGAATTGGAAGATTCGTATATTCATTCTAGAATTATTGCTTTTAAATGGGGTTTAACCGGTTTTTCCAGGGGTCACCTGTGGTGAAGTAATTAGCATAACGACCTTCTATGCCCGATATCGCGGGTTCATAACCTAGTAGTCTGCTCAAGGATTTTTTAAAGGGAGTTCAAAATCCTCCGTTCTGCCTTCCTTGGTAAAAGACGTAAAATGAGAATCCACAGCATATTCAAGGACAGGTCCTGTTTATTGCTGGAATTTCCTGCAATAAACAGGACCTGTTTATTGTGTCCTGTTGATTTATGGAATTTCCCTATCCTAATTAGGACTGGAATTTAGGACTCCCATTCTAGCATCGTCCTATTAGCCTTAACAGCATGAAGTGGCGTTGAAAGTATAAGCGAACAAGGTTTTTTTAAATATAATTTAGTGGACCACTTGGAATGTCCTAATGAGGTAGAATGTAACTGGATTTGCAGGTTCCTCCTTATTGTTCCCAGGGTCCTTCTAACCCTCCACGTGTATAGATCGGTTCGGGGAAGCGCAGAATAAAGGTACGACGCGTCATAAAAACATAATTCCAGACTGAGCCACACGTCTGACGCCCTTAATAGAGAAATATCGTGCATGGGCGGAATCGATTCTACAATCTTGCAACTTTCCACGAATATAATTCAAAACAAGGTTTTTATAAAGGCTTTATAAATAATAGATTAACGAAAACCTTTATAGAAACAATTTATTAGGTAGAACTTATGAATTGCCCTTTTTCAAATGAAATGTTATTTATTATAATTTATTAGTTAGTTGTTTTAATTTTAAATATTTTTATTTTGAATAGAAAAGATATGCCTCGAACCCGGGCCCTCTGACCAGGACTCTACCAACTAAGCTACCGGAGTTGATACCAGCCGGGGACAAATCAATTTAGTGATCAGATAAGAGATTTGTCCCCGGCTGGTATCAACTCAACAGTTGGTAGAGTCCTGTCACGGTAAGACAGAGGACCCGGGTTCGAATCTCGGCCGGAGGCATATCTCTTCTCTTCAAAACAAAAATATTTGAAATGTTATTTAGTTAGACAAGTTTATGAAATCAAAACACTTTTGTTCAATTTATTTACCCTCATTTTGGACATTTTTCCCAACTTGTTATCAAAGTTTTCAATTCCCGATCTGAATAATTAAGGGTTTAGTGATAAAATAAATCCTGATAATGCGTTTTTGACGTTTTATAAAATATATCACCTATGCATGAGGATTATTAATAATTATCCCCGCTACACAAAAATATCGACTATGCTTAGAGATCTTGAACTTCCCACTATAAAACAATATGTTTTAGCCCAAACAAAAGCATACTTCGAAAAAACTCCAGCTTCCGAAAACCCACTAATCCGAGAAATCGGTAACTATGATCAACATTCATTACGACGCTACACGCACAGAAGAACAAAACATATTCTCCTTTCTTAACAAATTACTATTTGCAGGTATTGTAATTTAATTATCTGTATTTCATTTATAGCTATTTTTAAGTGTTTACTTATTTTCTATTTAATTATTATTATATTTATTTACTTTATTATTATCATTTTTATTTATTTATTTCAATATTATTATTTTTTTTTTTAAGCGGGTTTTTTCTACATTTTTCAAGCTATTGTAAAACTTATTTATAAAAGATAACTTTAATTAATTAAAATCAATGTTCTTTAAACATGTAAAGGAAGTCCGGAACATGTATTCACACTTGTGCTGTTTGTATATGTAAAAATGCAAATAAAGTTGTTGTTGTTATTATTATAATATTTGACCATTAAGGAAGCTAATCATATGATCTACTAAGCCCAAGTTCGCTGGTTTGTACACCAGAAGGTGGCCTTGGGATTTTTTAAAGACAGTAAAAAATCCTTAGTTATTCCGTCCTTCGGTAGGGACGTTAAACAGGGCCCCAAGCCTGTACTATGTCAGATACTCGTTAAAATCCCAATCCTAATAAGACCTGGATAGGAAAAATTTATGGCTCTCACTGTACCATCGGCCGATTAGCAATAGCAGCATATAATGATGTTAACATAAACAAACGAACAGATATCCAAATATCTTAGCAGGTTTAAGGTTGAGATAAGTCTGACGAAAAAAGTATGGGAGGACTTCGTAACCCAGGTCGTTTTGTGTTTTCACTGTCTGTTGTGAAACATGAGATGTGCCCTTGTACTGAAGGAGTAAAGGTCCCTTCCGATTAACCGATGCATGTTGTTTTTTAATAATTTCTTGTTGCATTATGGCAATATCCCTACAGTTCGGCGTGGATGTGATGGTTTCACTTCTGGGTAGAAAGTAGAAATAAATTGTTCATGGATCCGAATTTAGTTTTGGCATGTGTCCCGGTTGTGTGTTGCAACACCCTTCCACGAAATCGGTTGTTATGTTTCTTGCAGCTTGAGCTGCCGAAAATCCAAGATTAAACTCATAAAATGAAAAATTAGCCATGGCCATGTACTAAGGAATGTTTTATCTCTAAATCAAAATATAATGATAAATATCTTCTGTTTTTTTCACGGAACGGACTTAGAGACCAGGCGGATATCATTATTTTCAGTTCTTTTCATACCCTTTCTTTCCTCAGTCTACCCTATTCCTTTTCTCGCACCTCTCTTTCCCACAAGGACCTTAATTCTTTTAGTCTCTTCCCATAATCATTCCTATCGAATTAGTCTTGGTCTGCTATTTTCAGTCTTTCAGTTTCTTCGTTCATCTATTTGATGTACCCCCCACCAATCTTGTATCCTCTCATTTTATAGAAGATTTCTCTATTTAATTCTCTGGGTATATGGCCGTAGAACCTTAATCTTCTTATTCTTGTGTCCATTCCCAAATCATTCACTTCTTTATACATATCCATATTAGGGTCTCAACCTGTAGCCTTCCTGTGTCTTCTTTGGGCCGTAAATTCTTCTTAGTATTCTTCTTTCTATCCCTGACATTTTCCTTAGGCTGGGGAGGGAAGCGGTTTCCATTCCGTATCACCGGTTTGACGACCGTATTGTCGTGACTCATCTTCGCGTTTGTTGACAGCTCCTTTTCTTATATAAATTGCTTGTAGCGAGGCTTAGTCTTTCCGAATATCATTTATAGTCAAAATCCAATAAATATAATTTATTTAAATATAATAATATTTAAAATATTTATTTAAGAAATTATGCAAATGCCATTTGGCACATATTGTATTATCGATCTTCTTTTGAAAACCGCCCCTAAGGGGTTCTCGTGGAAGCGTGTATTTAAATATAGTGGGTGTTTATGTGTTAGAGTTGACAATACTGTTTTGTTTGGCAACTTATATGACAATTGTGGGTGCTTTGTGATTAGTTTAGTTAGTAAACTTTATCATTAATAGACTCACACCATAATTATTCTTGCAAATCGTAGTAATTATAATGAAAATAAAAGTTTTTGTTATTTTTTTTAACTTGGTTAGTTATTTTTTACGGTCGTCCAAAAATCTTCCACCATAGCGGTAAATACTATTAAGTATGGATTGGTTTTATGAGTTGTATTTATATTCTAAATACTTGATCGGAAACCTTTTTTGACCGCTGTCAACCAATATATCAGTATCAATGAGACATTTCAGGTCGGAGATATGTTCATATCAAACCAGAATTTTAGTAAATAATGAAAAATGTTTCATTAAGCACATAATTATAAACATTGTAGAATGAACTTAATTTATAAAGGTTCTATTCCATAAAAATGTTTATATTTTATAATTTAATTGTATATAATATAATTTATTTTCTTAATTTATATATTTTGTTGCCGAACCCTTCTCTAAATTATAACACACATCCTGTAGGATGCCAAACAGCGCAAACAATATATAGTGTTAAACCATAATATAAAATTAAATAAGGTTAAAACACCCGGTTGAGCGTGATCTCTGGCAAATCACCTCCCTGCACAACAGTTCCATATTTCTAGAAACAGTACAGTCTGTAACACGTAATGAATCCAGGACTCTTCATGATTCGTAGTAGTACAGATTTTTATTTTTACATACAAATAATACATACAAGGTTTAAGTAAAAAGAAACTTTGTGAAAATTTAGTTTTTACATTTATTATCCCTCCTCAAATTAAACCAAGAAACATTTCTGTACAAGAGTTGTTTTAATTTATCACAAAACAAGGGTCTTCTCGAAAAGAAAAAAATTTTCAGGTCCTAGGATAAATCCACCTAGGAAAAATTACTTCAGGATTTAAGAATTTACGAAGAAGCAGGAAATCGAAATGGTTCCCAGTTGGAACACGCAACGGCACTAAAACTGGAGACGGTGCCCTTAATGGAAGAATCTTGCTCGTTCTTAAGATCCTGAGGGGAGTAGAAAACCTACGTTAAGGATAGGGAACATTATATTTTCTTTATATAGGTATTTAGGTATAAAGAATTACACATATATTATACATGTAGGTTTTTTTTACAAGTTCTTATTAGCTTCGATAAGTATGTACGGATTTATTAAACCAAAACTTTGAGCTAGGATTCGGGCAACTTCCAAACATCGATTTAAATTGAAACTTTGCACACTTCTCAAGAACCGATGACAATAGAATAATTTCGTCCCATTATTCTGACCAGGATCTTCAGGATTAGAGATTTTTCTTATCAGATGGCACGGTAATGTATTGTGCCAAGTACTAAGGCATACATGACTTAATCGTAGCAACAAGAATACGATCACTGGCAGGATCAACTATAGCATTCCGCAAATACCGAATGATGTGTTCTAATCGTTCAAACGTCTCTAATTTATCAGTATTGACAAGTGGCTTGACATACTCCAAAAGTCTTGGGGAATGTGGCAGTAAGATTGTTGATCAATGATTCCACTGGTTCAGACAAACAGTGACTTTCTCTGGATATAACGGTTTTCGATAGTGGCTTGTGGATCGTCTTCACTCCAAATGAGAAAATTCTGTTAATTAACGTCCCTATTCAAAAGTGAGTTAATCAAACACAAGAAAAAGTTTTGTACAGAAAAAAAACACCTATAACAATTTGTGTTTCCTGATTGGAGAGAAGCGATGGCCGCCTTGCTTTGTTACCAGAACAAGTTGAACTTCGCAGGCACGTAAACCAACTTCACGAATTGGTTAGAACTACGTGGAATTGAGTTATTTGGGTCTTCCTTAATGCGATGATGTACGGCTACTCTCGGTACAGTAATGGTAGATCCAAAAGGATCCATTCCCGGATGTTAACAGTTTAAATAAAGTATCTGTCACAGCCGGATTTGAACCCGGGGCCTTTGATCCACCCCACTTCCCATTTTAAAAAAAAGTTATATTAAAAATTGTTAACTGATCAAGTGTGGACAGCTTGTTCTCTTCACTGTTTCCGTAAGTTATGTATTTTTCTTATTGCAGGCTAAAACTTTGATTAGTTATGAATGCATTCAAGTCGTTAATTTTTATTTTAAATAATTGTTAATATTGTTAACACTCCATACTTTCTGGTATGGATCTATCAAAACAAGAGCAAGTACCGTGGAGCGTCGATTATCCGAACTTATGCCGTGAGATGTTTTTCGGATAATCAGAAGTTCATCTAACCAAAAGTCATAAAAAAAAACTGTACCACTACAACCCGTGAAGGGTCTGGGGTTCAGTACATGGTAGAGACAGCACTGCTTCATGGACAACGGTTGGGCAGGGAGGTGATTTACCCTAGATCATGCTCAACCGCCAGATTCCCCCTCTTATTTTGTGGTACACACTTTTAGAGGCTGGATGAGCACCAGGAGGGTCCTAGGCCCTACATGATCCATCCTCGGCTGCTAAAATATTAAGGTCTTGCCCCTTTGAGGAATTTGAACCAGGATTTTCGGCATGGAAACTCTGTGCTCTACCACTTAGCCATTCCGCTCCCTTGAAGATCTCTTTAATGAAGTTAAATTCTAATCAACACTAAAAACAAATAGTCTTCTCGTTTGTTTAAAAAAATCTTCATTATACTATGTTGTGCCTAAGTTAAAAAAAAGTACATTACGTAGTTTAAAAATTAGTGACACTATGAAGCTGTAATATTAAAATAATTTCCTCCGATTTTGACTTCTTCATTGCAACTAAGTCTCTATTTAAGTCTAAATTAATTTAAGTACATTAGTAAGTATTTAGTAATATTTCAAGGAAATAAAATTTAGTGAAAGTACTGTTCAAACTTATATTACAACAATGGCAACGTCGATCCCTCTTTGTGTCCGGTCCGCGAAGCCAGATCGGATAATTGATCGTTCGGATAATCGACGCTCTACAGTAATTCGTGATACAAAATATTACTATCGGGAGATAAAAGTGAAACGTTCTCGTAAATCTTGTTTATTGAAAGTGTTGATTTTATTTTACCTCAACAAGATTTATGGTATTCCGTAATTCGATAGATTGCCAACAGGCGATTTCTTATAAAGTTTATATTTCGCGTCTGTTTATACTATCTGTTTTTGTTTTAAATGAGACTATAAAATAATTCAACTATTCAAAAAGATAAGAACCGGATCTATATAAATATTATCTTAGAAAAATCTGTAGAATCGCCCTTTACCTACGTCTCGTTTTAGCCAACGTTTACAACTCCCATAAACTTAGGAACCTTTTATTAGTTTATTCGTTATTTGAAAACAACAATATGATTTAGTTATGAAATTATATTAATTTCTCAAACTTCATTTATAATAACCGGTTGCATGTTTTGCAATTCCGCGTTGTGTATTCTCTTAAATTATCCAGTCAATTCATCATTTTGCCCTAAAACTCATGCAAGGTCTGGAAAGAACATTAATACTATAAAATATAAAAAATGCTTATAAATATTTTATTGTAATTTTAAACGTCACCATGACGCCACCTTTGAGTGGTTATCATTACATCCTACTATGCCCAAAATCGTGGGTTCAGGTGGCTGGTTTTAAAGGGAAATCAAAAAAAGTGTGCGGAGTGGCTCTGTGGTAGATCAGTCGAAAGTCCTGGGTTCAAATCAAGTCCTGTGGCAGCTTTGTTTAGTATGTTAAGGTGATGGATCCATTGGGACCTGTGACGCTGCAGGGGCTTATATAGCCTCAATAATGTTGGTACCCATAATAAAGGGAAAATCTGGTGGTTGAGCGTGATCGAGGACAAATCACCTCTCTGCCCAACCGTTGTACAAGAAACAGTACAATCTTTACCATGTGCTGAACCCAAGACCCTTCATTGGTTATAACGGTCCAGTTTTTTTTTTTAATCCTTAGTTATCGGGGGGTAGCATGTACGGTATCAGTTACTCATTACATATTCCTATCCTAATTACACCTGAATAGACATAATTTAGGACTCCCATTATAACATAACAGCATAGGATATCATCGTCCAATTAGCCATACCACCATAATGTGACGTTAAGTGGATAAACAAACAAACTAGTTGTATTTCTACTTTCGAATTCTGTCTAGGAGGACTATATTTGACCATCTCTTCCTAGCAAAAAAACTCATGAAATTCATATCATTATTGATTTGTAAATTTTAGATGGCTGAGGACTTAAGAGACACTTTATTATTAATTGGCTTTGGACCCCGAGGTCTATTGGCTGGTTAGTTCATTAAATATTTGGTGGGAAACGGATCAATGGCACGAAGGAATGGACTGTCTCATGCAAATTTAAGCGATAATCAATATTTTTATTAATATCATTATTATTAAATTATGATGAAAATGTATATATTTTCAAGTCTATTTGAATCTTTTCCAAGTCAACTATAACCTTTTACAAATCAAATGCAACCCTTTCCAATTCAAATGTAACCCTTTCCAAATGAGTTGAAACCCTTTCCAAAGCTTTACAACTCAACTCTTACTCTTTTTATTTCAATTGTAACCGTTTCCATTTCAAATGTCACCCTTGAAAATGTAAGGCCTCAGAACTCAACGGGATTAATTTTGTTATATTTACAGTATTTTTAATTTTGTTGTTTTCAAAACTATTATTGGCACAAAGCAGTAAACGAATGAAATTAATATAATTTTCGAAAAACAATGATTATTGTTTAAATAATTATTCTTTTTTGAAGGAGCTCATTAAAAACACAAAAAAAAACGCAAAAACAAAAAAAAAAATGTCTGAGAAAGTAAAACTACGTAAACTGAACTTATCAACAGTTTCTTTCTTCGATTTTGCAAAAATAAAAACTCATGGCAAAATTACCGCACTAATAAAAACATCTTTGACCCTGAGGAGAAATGAAAGAAAAAAAATCAACTTTTTGTTTTAAATTTTTCCTTAATTTTTTGTAAACTAGAATATTATTATTATGTTTATTATTTAATTACCAAAACTATAAAGATACTACTGTTAAGTTCTTATTACATGTTTTTACTTTTTTTAAATAAACTATCTCAAACAAAAGATCATTTATTTGTTTTTTTAATTATTTCCCTCATTTTCGTCCTAACAAGAGTTTGTGAATAAAAAGGTTGTGATGATTTTATCCTGACGAGTCCCGAGGCCCTAAATGCTTAGATGACGGTAAATTTTCAAAACGTTTTCAAGGGTGACAATTGAAATGGAAACGGTATTGAAATAAAAAGGGTAACAGTTGATTCGTAAAGCGTTATATTTGCTTTGGAATGGGGTTTCAACTCATTTGGAAAGGGTTATATTTGAATTGGAAAGGGTTGATTGTGACTTGGAAAGGGTAGCATTTGATTTTTAAAAGGTTCCAGTTGACTTGGAAAAGGTTTAAATAGACTTGGAAATGCTATATAAATGTATCTTATTTATGCCCCCTGTATTACTTTTTTATTACTAGCTAGGTACCCTTTGTTAGAATATGAATAATAATACTTTGCATAGCTCATATAAAACGCGGTCACCTGCATTGGTTAGTATGACAACCTTCGGAAACGGTTGGGCAGGGAGGTGATGTGTCCTAGATCACGCTGAACCACCAGATTTTTCCTTCTTATTTTGGGTACCCACCTGGGACAATGAGTAATATAACGAAGGAATTTTGATTGAAAAATTTGAATGGTCTGTAAGTGGGATTTTTTGAATGACGCCCAGACTTGCGAGGCTTAGGTCCATATTGGCTTAATTACCATGTTGTATATTATAATTTTGTTTGTTAGTGATAGTTTATTTTTGTGGTGAAGTAGTCATCTTAGGAGTGAGAGTCGGTGATTCATTTTTTTCTTCAAATTAAATATGTGTGATTTCCAAGTCAGTCCTCAGTCCATTCTAAGGCCTAATTATTTTGTTTGTGTTTCTCTGGGCAATGGTGTATTGTAAATTCTTAGAGTGGGGCAGTCTGAATGTCTAAGTGTAAATGTTACTTGGTTCGATTTTTGTATGTTGATTTTCTCGAGCCAATTTTCTTATGAATTCAAGTGTGTAGGTTCTGAAAAGCTATGTTGGCGTTAGTACTGGTCGAAAGTGTGACAGTATCGTCGGCATATGTAGCAAGTAGTGTTTCTGACGTCTGTGGGATGTCGTAGGTGTATATAAAGTACAGAACTGGACCTAGAATACTGTCCTGCGGTACTCCTGCATTAATTTGGCAATACAAGTTCATATTACACGAAAAATATCAAGAGGGGCTCTATCATTTGTTTAACTATTTTTTTTATACATACAATATTTTTTATTAGAATCTTGATTTTTGTTGTTTGACCAGAATATTGATTTTTTGTTTAATAAACTTGATGTAGTTTTTTCAATCCTCGGACAGCTAGAAATGTATGAAATATAAGAAAAAATTAAGTATTGTATACTGTTACGATTTTCTCAAAACATGTCAACTATTCTCACAAAATTTATATTATAATAATGTAAAGTTTCATGCTCTAATAATCACATTATATCTGCGTACAGTTTTAGTTGTGAAATAAACTCCCACGGATGGGTTTAGTCAGAGAAACTTGGGTTTCTGAACTGCTAACAACATGCTATCTAATAAAGCGTTAATTACGATTTTCTCGAAACTTTTCAACTGTTCTCTTTAATAATAAGATAGTAATTGTTTTAATAATAGAATCTTCCGTTTAGCATTAACAATGTTTGCTGTGAAATAAATTTAATTTACATTGCAAATAAATTGGCACCATTTTTTTCTAATTAACCAAAAACATATCTTAAAGAAAAAAATAAAACAAATACTTTTATAATTTTTACAAAAATTGTCTTCAATATTTATTTATTTGTCTGTTTTACACTATTTATTGTGTTTAGTATTTATTTGTCTGGATAGATTATTCCATTTATCAGTACACCATCTTCGTTGTAAAATAAGCCGCAATTAAATTCATTTATAATGATCTCTTTTTCATTGTTTTCGGTTAGTATCGCTAGTAATATATCATTTAAATAAACAAATTTAAATAGAGACGGGATATTAAATGGTATTTTGGGTATGACTGTATTTAACATTTCTTCTAAATAAATATCAACCTAGTAAAGTGAAATAGGAGATCCCATAGGGCAGCCGAATTTTCGGATATATAATTTTTCATTGAATTGAAAATATCCTTTATCGGTACATGGGGCCAGTAATTGCGGACATTTTTTTGGGGGGGGGGATTTTTGTACGCGTTTTTAGTTTATTACAAGTTTTCTCTATTACAGTATCTGATTATTGATTATCCGATAAATTCTTCAAAATCTTATAAGTACAACTTACCTAATTAATATCTTACACGTGTCAATTTATATTTATTTTAAATATTTTTATTTGAAAAGAAAAGATATGTCCAGGACCGGGACTCGAACCCAGGTCTTCCAGATATTTCCAGGTATCTGGAAGATCAGGGTTCGAGTCCCGGTCCTGGACATATCTTTTCTTTTCAAATAAACATATTTAAAAATTAGTAACAAATAAAATAAAATAAATTATTATATTTATTTTAGTGTGATATAAATGTTACTTTAAAATGTATGTACTAAAAGCTCATTTTTCACTCATAGGGCATGATATGAGCCCAAACGTCGCCAAAAGAAATGGCTGGAACTCAAGAGAATATGTATATATATACTGTTTGAGCCAATTTAAAACCATTTATCATGTTGGGAATAACATATGTTTTAAAAACTAAAAAAATATCCCAGTTCTCATTGGCCTCAGTTGTTGTAAAAAAACTTCGCAGATTGTAGTCGTAAAATTGGTATTATATAAATTCTGTTGTATATATGGTCGGGGAAGAATTGCATTGTGTATAATTACGTAAAATCGGAGCGCCTGAAAGAAGTTGGACGAATCAAAGTGCAGGTAAACGGGGATTGATTCCTCGAGTTTCCGTCTGTCCCATCCCATCCCCAAATCCCCCCCTTTACTTGCAGAGAATCCCCCCCCCTTTTACTTGCAGAGAATCCTCCCCCCTTTACTTGCAGTCCAGCGATTTTTCCCAGCAGAGGGTAAGTAAGAAATTTGTTATTGTTTTCTTGTTTTGTACGTTGTCGTGAATAATACAGTCCAATGCTTTAGTCTCTATCAGAGATTTTACAGCCGATTGAATGAAACCAATCCTAAAAAATACTATACTATACCCCACTTTCAGAAAGACTAGCAAAAACACTCACCGGTAATAAAAATAACATTGATTCCGCGATTTCTTTTAAAAACACAGCCAATGTGTCAAGACTATTTACTAAAACTAAAGATTCGGATAAATTAGAGTTAAAATCAAATGTCGGGTACGAAATACAATGTGAAGATAAATGCGGCAAATCCTATTTCGGAACATCGGAACAATACTTAAAACGAAGAGTGTACCAACACAAATATAGTTGTGATTCAATAATAAAAAAACCCAATAAACCAGATCAAACAGCGCTCACTACAATTTTAGAAATACTCAACATACATTTAAATTTGATAAACCTAAGGTGATACACCAAGTGAAAAATAGCTTCAAACGAAATATAAAAGAAATGATAACTATAGAGAAAAATAAAAATCGCGCTGTAAACAAAAAATCGGATGTTCAAGGTCTACGCTCGTGTTATGCTAATTTAATTAATTCTTGGTGATATAATAATAAATAGTCTAATATGATTCAACAATTAAATAAAACTGCTGTTCCATAAAAATTGATTACTTAATCGTTGATCAGAGCTATTACAATATAAACATTCTATTAATAAATTGCGAAATAACTGATTGATGATAAACTGATCAATTCTTTGGAACTTGTAAGTGCACCCTATCCATTACAACTTACACGTGTCATCTATATTTATTTTAGTCTGCTATTTAATTTTTTTACTAAAATTCATTTTTTCACTGTCAGGGCATGAATATGATACTAACCTAGTTTCGAAACGTCGCCTTAAGAAGTTGAAATAAACTGGCTGAAACTCAAGAACCAAAAGATAATATTTCCATAACTGTCAAGATAAGTAGAAACCTATATATATATATATATATATATATATATATATATATATATACATTTGTTCCTGCCAGTTCTTAAATTTCTTATATATATATGAACCTTCGGTTTCTAGACTGTTAAATCCTGGACGTTTTTATGATGAAGAATAATATTTGAGCCATTGATTTTGAAAGTGAGACAACATTTTGTAAAAAAAAATCAATTAAAGCTGAATTTATTACACATTAACATAATTATATATTTTTAATCAATTAACTATCAGTTATTTCAATGTCAGTATAACGTTTTTATCAGAAATTTATTTAATCAACAATATTTCGAATGCGTTGATTTTAAAAGTAAATATCTAGCAATTACATAAAATGGAGTTGTCTCAATTTCAAAATCAATGTCTCACTTTAAAAAAAACAACAGGACTATTGATTTCTACTTGAGGTGCAAAACTTTTTAAATGGTGTTTTCGCTTCCCAAAGCTCTTAACTGTTGGAATCCCTCCAAATAAAGTTCTAATCTCTAATTATAAAATAGGTGATAAGTTAGTTATTTAATTATCCTATCCTAAAAACGTTTTAAATGTATCCGAAAGTTAGTTGTTATAAACATTTTAAACAATATTTAAAAAGGTGTATTTTTATTTTTTCCTTTTATGTAGCTCCGGGGATAGCTTTTTTATTTTATCCAGGGTGTAGCTCTACAGTGTGGAATCTACAGTATCTGCCGGGGTTCACCCATCCCCTATGAAATGCACCCTCTTAATTTGGTGGGGGGAGGTTTACATGGCGGTTGAGTATGATCTCGGAATAATTACATCCTCCTAAAACCGTTGTGTAAGAAAAAGTGCAGTATCTATTATGTACTGATCCCAATATCACATGATTGTATTAGCACAGGTTTTTTTTCTTTGTAGGTATTATTTAAAAACAAAAAAAATCCCTTTTGTGAAACTACATTTCTGTATATTTATATTTCTTAGTAGATGCTTCTCTTCAAATAAAAATAATTTATTAATTAAAAAAAAATGTGGAATAGGTTGTTTAGATATATCTTTAGAAATGTTGAAAATAGTGGGGGGTCCAATAAATAAATTTTACCAACAAAGAGTATAACTAATTTTTAGGCCATCATCAGGGCAGAAGGAGTAGCGTCAAACCTACATGATAACATAATAATGATAGCCTAAAAACTAGCCCGGAATGTTAGTACAAATAAATTAAGATCAATTTTATTTTGGATAAAATGTATTGACGGCATCCGCCGACCATTTTTTCAACATTAAAAAAAAAAATTATATATATTTAAATTTGTATTTGTTTTGAATCTGTTCAATCTCATACATTTAATTGATATTTTAAATAAAATAAATATATATGTACAGCTCGTGAAGGTTCTTTGGTTCTGTGCATGGTAGAGACTGTACTGTTTCTTGGACAACGGTTCTGCAAGGAGGTGACTTGCCATAGATCACGCTCAACCGCCAGATTTTCCTACTTATTTTGGTGACCACTTTATAGAGCCTGGGTTAGCTGCAGGAGGGTTCTAGATTCCATAGGATCCATCTGAGGGCGCTAGCAGATTAAATAAAAGTCTCCTATCGAGCGGGATTTGAACCCAGGACCTTCGGCAACTCAGCGCTCTGAGCCACTCCACTCTCTAATAAAAGTATCTGTCAATAAATATTTTGGGTAAAAACATTACACAATTACCATGACAGAAATAAAGTCGTTTCTTTTCATTACCAGGACGGGTTAGAAACACCCTAAAAAAACGGAAAAAAAATTGTGCCTGGAAAACAAGAAAAAAAAGAAAATTGTCCTCGGGTTCAGTACATAATTGACAATTTATAACAACGGCTGTACAGGGATCAGGCTTAACCGCTATGTTTTAATCAAATTAAGGTTACTCACTTTATGGAGGCTGGATGGGGCCCATATAGAATATAGAATATGATGCCTTCTAAATAACCTACGAATAAGGTGGGTGTGGACTTCATAACCCAGTTCATTTAGTTTCTTACTCTATGTCGAGAAACATGAGATCTGACGTTGTGTAAAAGTATAGACCCCTTCCGATCAACCAATGGAGATAGTATTTTGATAAGTTTTTGTTGCATAATGTCAATTCCCCTGTATTACGATGTGGGTACGATGGTATCACCTCTGGGTAGATAGGAGAAATTTCATGAATTAATTATTTGTTTATGGATTAATCTGTGTCACCAGTTGAAAATTCCTCAAAGGCGAATAGTCCTTTCTTTACAACACCCTTCCCCGAACGCGGAAGTAATGTTTCTTAAAGCTTAGGCTCCCGTGTGTCCATTTTTAAACTCATAAAACAAATTACACAAAAAATCGATTGTTTTCATGACCATATTAATGGCATTCTAAACAATATTCGATAAATTGTAGTGATTATAAATATTATAAAAAATAGAGGATTAATAACAGCTCATTACAATCCGTAAACTTAAGCATAACATGAAACACTCTACTTATTCCTCTTTGAATAAAAACGGACATTTTAGAATAGAATAGAATAGAATAGAAAACAAACTTTATTCTGGGACCAAGTCCCTTTAGAATAACAATAAAGAACAAGTAAAATAAACATAATATTCATCTGGCCAGGAGGCACATAATGATACAAATCATGAAGTAATCATGATTGACAAAACATAATAGAAATAGAGAAAGAAAAATAAATAAATGATTAAAAAGTAAGAGACTTTACAGGATTTTAACTAATTGTCTAGAAAAATAAATAAACAAAAATAAAAATAAAACATAGATATAAAGGTTTGATATTAACAAAATAATAATAAATAACATTAATATAATAGTTAATAACGGAATTGCTAAATAAAGCAAATAAATTGCATAGCATGCGATAAAGTATTTACATAGTTTGTATCTTCTTTGTTGTTGGAAAAATAAACAAACACGTAGGTAACGAGATCGAGTATTCGACACACATTAATTCAAGCGGAAGATTGGCCTGCCTGGTGAGCATTTTTTTGGGATGCCAAGAGATGATGGAAAAGCAGGGATTTAAATGAGGCCAGTGAAGATGAATGGCGGATGAAAGGAGGGATTGAGTTCCACACAGTGGTGGAGCGGGCGAGGAAGGAACGGTCGAATGCCTTAGTTCTATGGGATGGAATGTAGAGATCGGAGAGGCGGGATCTTGTTTGATGGTGTTGGACAGTGGATTTGAATTGAAGGAGACTATAGATATATGAAGGGTGTTGCGAGTTAATGGATTGGTATAGAAAAACACTAAGGAAATAATGTCTACGAATGGGTGGGAATAGCCACTTTAACTCATCATAATGATGTGACACCCGGGAACGCCCCGGAGTACCAAGGACAAATCTTAAAGCGCAGTTCATAATTCTTTTTAAGCGATCCTCTAGCAATTTCGAGAGGCCCCCGTATACCACACAACAGTAGTCAGAGTGGGGGAAGATAAGGGAAGATACAAGAAGCTTCCGGGTATATGAACATTTTATATGAAACGACCCGTTAATACGGCAATCTATGATTCCTACACATACTTCGTGTGTTGTATTTCAGTTTAAATTATAACAACAAAAACAAAATAATTTATTGAAGATGAATACCTTTCTCTAGTAGGAAAGCAGTTACAAGACTTATTCGTATTCAACCCGAGCTTGCAATCACAACGTGTTTCTACTTCTTTATTCCTGGGTCCTAATTGCAGGATGCAATTCTGTTTAATATTTACTCTCTCGTGCTGGTCCCTCTCGGATTATTTAATCGTTAAATAAAATCAGGATAAGAATGCCCAACGAATTCTTAAATATCTCCAGTTTTATCGTACTTCATTAAATCAGTTGTAGCGCTTGTTAGAATTTTATTTAATTAGTTATTCTAAGACGGTACCGATCCTTCGTTATAAAAGGTCACCTGTGGTCTAGTGGTTAGCGTAACATACTACTAAGCCCAAGATCGCGGGTTCGTAGACCGGCAGGATTTTTTCAAGGGAGAAAAAAATCTTTAGTTACGGCGTCCTTCGGAAGGGGCGTTAAACGGGGGTCCCGAGCCTGTACGTTGTCAGACACTCGTTAAAAATCCCTATCATAATTAAACCTGGTTAGGCTCCCACTGTACCATCGTCTGATTAGCCATAGCAGCATAAAGTGACGTTAAATGAACAAACAAACAAAAATCCAAAATGAAATAGTTGCAACTGTTTATTGAATTCCTACGTTTCAACATAATATTTATATGTAGGATGGAAATAGTTGGGGGTACTTTTATACTTACATCTTATTTTATATTAATATAACTTCATTCCTATTTTATACTTTTATATAACATCTGATACTTATATTTTAAATTTTATATTTTATATTTATATTTTAATTCTCTGCCTGTCATACATTAGATTCCTATTCATTACTTTCCACAATATTCTTCTCTATTTATTCTTAGGTATCATATTTTTTAATCAATTTTCTTTCATTTTACTTATGTAACTCCCTAGGAGTCATACAATTTTTCTACAATACAATTCTATCTTTATTAAACTAAGTTTTCCATACTTATATATCTCACTCATTATATTATATCTTTTTCATTTTATAATTTTCTCTCACTTGGAATCCTCATACAAGACTGAAAAGACAAGAAACTGCTCGACGTTTTCGCCATTTAAGCTCCCAATTAATTACAAAAGACTCATTTACATGACAGTTACCAGACCTATTTGGACATACGGAGTTGAGCTGTGGGGCTCTACTAAACCATCCAATTCATCTCGTATCCAATCCTTACAATCCAAAATCCTTCGTAAAATCCTCAATGCTTCTTATTATGTCACAAACAAACTCATCCATCATGATCTTAATATCCCATATGTTACTGATTTGGCCCAAACTAGATACCTATCCTTCCACGACAAGCTCCATACACACTCGAATCCTCTAGTTTCTCAACTTGCTTCCCATACTATTCCTGATAACCCTCCGAGGCGTCTGAAAAGAAGATGGCCTCGAGACTATCTACTATAGAACTTTAAGTGAGTGCTGCCGATGGGTAGTTTGTCCACTTGTTTTTTTCATGTCATAATGTACATATCAGCAGATTTACTAGTTATAATACCATTATAGTTGTAAATATCATCAAATTAAATAAATAAAAAAAAAATAATAATTTTCTGTTTAACTTGATTTTTCCCTTTGTATTTTGTTTGCATTATCACCTTTCTATACATCTATTATGTAATAATCTTTATTCATATATCCTTTCATAATATATCCTTAATTTTTTTCGCTCAATTTTTCTATATCTCTATATTATTATTATAATTTTATTTTATTTTATTATATTCTTGGTACTGTAATGTGTTTTTACAGTCATTTTTTTCTCATAGCCCTGAAGATGACCTAGAAAGTAGGTCGGAACGTCGGCACACATAAAATATAATAGGTTTCCACTTATTTGTTGTGTAATTTTTGGCTGCACCCCCAACTATTTCCATCCTACATTAGTACCTACCAGTAACGAATTTCCTTCCTACATGAATAATATTTATATCTTCATCAGGGTTAAAATAAAGCTTACACGAAGTTTTATTGATGTACAAAAATTACCTGCACCACAATAAACCAAGAAGGGTTTTGGGGATTAATTACTTGGTAGAGCCTTTACGGTTTCTAGTACAACTATTGTCCAGAAGTTTAATGGGTTAAATAATTTATGTAAGGCATTCAGACTCGAATCTTCATACAGATCAGTAGTTCATCGAGCTACCAGGCTTCCCCGAATAAACATAAATATGAACGACTGATTGATAGTAAGACAATTTTGATTTTTTATCTTAATTTTCAAAGCCAGAGGCTTCAACACTTTATTCAACAAACGCTACAAGCTCTCAATTAATTACAAAAGACTCAAAAACAAGACTAAAAGGGCTATTTGGAATTATGGATTAAAGCTATTAGGCTACACTAAGTCATCGAAATCCTCTCGTGTTCAATCCTTAAAATCCAAAATCCATCGTAAAATCAACAATGATCCTTACTTGGTTACGAAAAAAAGTAATCCATGAATGACCTTCATGTCCCATTTGTTGCTGATTTGGCCCGAATCCGATATCAATCTTTTCATGACAAACTTTATTTCCACTCAAACCCACTATTTTCAAATTTAGCAACCTCTTCAACTTCAACCCTTTAATCAATCGAATAATCCTCCGTGGCGTCTGAAAAGAAGATGGCCTCGTGACCTTCTAAGTTTAACTTGTTATTTGGGTACTACCATTGGGTAGTTTCTATACTTGCCTTTATCCCGGGACATTATTTATCTTTCATTATAATCACTTGATGTATTCATATATACAGTTATAAATTTTAATAAATACATTATTTTTTTTTAAGTTTGTAATTTGTACTTTTTATCAATTTATAGTTCTTGGAATATACCTATTTAAATTAAAAGATTTGAATTACCCCACTGTTCTTTGCAACTCAAAATTTATTTTTCTATAATACTGAATTTTATGAACGATTCGTGGGTATTATAAAACAATGGAGATAAACCGCATTGTGCTGCCTCTTTCGTTTGTGACGCATATTTTTGAGTCAGTCACTTCAAAAATAGAGTGAACCCACGTAGTGCCGGATATAGCTCAGGGGCAACCGATGTTAAATCTGCCGCAGGAAAGGTTCAGTTAAGCCCCGATATTCATTTAATCAACTTAATTATTATTATTTGAGCTATCCATTATTATTTCTCTTAAAATTTAAACTTTCTTTTAAATGATTGCATTTAAAACATATTCAAGCAAAGGAAACTCTTCTAGAGAGAGCTATGCGGGTTAATTGAACATACTCATTAATTTATTATTCGATTTCAGCATTTCCAAGTCGACCTTCAAGGCTTACTTTAAATATTAATCCTTTAATCAGAAGTGGTGGGCCTCATGCTAAAAACATTTTCTCCATTTGCTCCGACTAGATTGAATTGTTATTTTGCACCTGGGGTTGCAATCCTTTTGAATAATTCACATGTAGATCCTTGTACGAGTTCGTCATAGATCTGACCTTATTAAGAAATGAAACTCGGTACCACAAAAGAACTCTGATACAGTATGACATCTAGTTGGGGAGTTGGATGGCTCAGTGTGTAGAACGCTGAGTTGGAGTGTTGAAGGTCCAGAGTTCAAGTTTCCTTCGTATCTGCAAAACCACTTAAGGCTCACCCAGCCTCTATAACTTTGATACCCTTGATAGGGGTAAAACCTAGCGATTGAGTGTGGTCTCGGACCAATCACCCCATGCATTACCGTTGTCCTAGAAACAGCACATACTCTACTTTTATTGAGCTCAACACCCTACAGGGTTCCAGTGGTACAGGGTTTTTATGCCGGAAATCCTGGTTCAAATCCCGCTGCAGGCAAGACTTTTATTTAGTCTGTTTGCAGCCGGAGATCATATGGGTTCTAGGACCCTCCTGGGGAGGCACCCAACTTCTATAAAATGTTATAAAAATAGGGTACCCAAAATAAGGGGGGGGGGAATCTGGCGGTTGAGCGTGACCTAGGACAAGTCACCTTGCAGAACCGTTGTCCATGAAACAGTACAGTCTCTACCATCTACTAAACCCCAGACCCTTCACGGGTTGCAGTGGTACAAGTTATAGCGGCAAGATAAACTAATTGCACGATCTTTGGTAAATTTTGGGCATTTGAAAACCTTTCTAAACCAGTTATTTTTTAAAACATAATTTGGTATTATGCTGCTTTGAAAATAGGAATCAAAGTAAATAAAATAAAAAAAAAATATAATAACTAATAAAATGACTTCAGTTACGAAATTATTCTCACTTTAAACTTAATTTATATATAAACTTGCTCTAGACCATGTTCATCCTCCAGGTTTTCCCCAATTAAAGGTACCCACTTTACAGGACCTGGATGATCCTCAAGAGGTTCTTTACATCCCATATGGTACATATATTGGTTATCTGTCACAGTTTGATCTGAAACTGAGATCTTCAGCATAACAACTCAGGGCTCTACACACTGAGTTATAACACCCCCACCCCTCCTCTCCCCATATTCCATTTAAATCAGTATAAAATACCTACTGATAAACTTTTTTGTTATTTTTGTTGAACCGTGGGTTCAGAAGACCCTCATGGGACTCACCCATGCTCTTTTTTAATTACTCCCACAGCAATTAATGTGGGTACCCTTAATTGGATGAAAAACTGGGCGGTTTTCCTACCATAACAGTTGGCCTGTGAACAGTACGGTCCTTGGCAAGTACCGAACCCTTGACATTTTAATGGGTTTTAGGCATTAAATTTTTTTTTCTTACCCTCCTTGGATTAAATGAAAAAGTATAGAACATAGCGAGGTCATGGGTGTGTTCTTTTGCTGTAGGTATTACAGGTATGATGTTTCTGTGGTGGGTTTTGTAATGTATACTTATCGCTGTATGTAATACGAAGACATAATAAGGATCAATTGGCTGCATAGACCGAAATTATATTTATTAAACTTTAAATTGTTTATTAAAACATTTAAAATTATACTTGCTTAAGCGTTGAAAAAAATAAATCATAACTTTATTGGCACATAATACACTTTTCTCTCACTCGTTAGAGCTTTGGTGTCGAGTGTGGATGTTTTTGATCATGTATTTGTTCTTTTATATATGGATCGAATCCAAAACAAAATAAAATATATTTATATAAGACTCTATAGAAAAATAGAAGAAAATTAGTATCCTATAGCTATAGAACACAGCTGAGACATCAATACTAAATATCTAAAAATGAAAGCCTAAATAATAAACAATATATTTGGTAGGACAGCAACCCACCAAAGGTCTTAGGTCCATTACATTGTAGAGACTGAACTGTTTCGAAGCCCTTCTGTATTTCTGTTTCGGTTCAGTCCAAAACCCACTTGAGAACTGAAGCAATGATATTTTTATTGTGATTTTGTTATACTGAACCTGCATTATCAGCTAAAAATAAGTAAACGATATATAATATATAAATATACTCTCATAAAAAATACCTGCACTACTAAAACCCATCAAGGGTCTTGGTTTCATCACATGGTAGAGACTCCACGGTACAGGGAGGTGATTAGCTCAAGATCACGCTCAATCCCCAGGTTCTCCACCTATTAAGGCTGCACTCTTTATTGAGGCTGAATGAGCCCCAAAGTTTTATTACCTAATATTTATCGACAGGTATATATTTTTACAGTATATATTTATTTATACTTACTGTTTCTGTAAGAAGTTTATTCATTTCCCACCTTTTATTATCATTTTAACGACTTTCATCCGGGTTCATCTTAACTCACTTTTTTATTTTAAGTATCTTTTCTGAACCACATTTGTTTGTCTTTTTACATTTAATTTTGTCTAATACCCATCAATTGTAACTTACTTATCGCACTTTTTATACGATTATACATGTTAATTTAATATCTATTATTTTCTCCTTTCTCACCATGTCTCAGCAATTATTATATATTGTACTACATCTATCCTTTATACTATTTCATGAACATTATGTATACATCCCCCATTGGTAGTAATATGTATGTCTCACTTCTACTACTTATCATCATCATTTCTTATCAACATTTTCTTATTTATTACTATATCGATATAATTCTCATGTGCTCTCCCCTCCCCCACCTTTATTGTTCACCATTTGTTTTTACCATGCTTAACCTATTTTTAAATATTTTGTGATTTTAAATTGTCTGTATTTTGTATATTTAGCCCTGAAGAAGACCTACAGAGTGGGTCGAAACGTTGGCTACTGAATAAATATTCTTGATATTCAGAAAAACTTATTGACCTCTTACCGGACCATTTTCTTCCACAAAAAATATATTGATTTGATGAATTTGGAAAAGCAACTTCGCAACGGTTCATTTCGATTTATACATTACAATAGATATAGCTTTTACTGATGGTAATTTTGTCTACAGAAAATGTTCATTCGTCCTATTGCGCAACGTTCTATGACCCAGAAATAGAGTAACTCATTTCAAAAAGCAATAATTCTTCTTTTGATGTAATAAGTCAGTGTTGCCCTTAATGCTCTGTATATTGAGCGTATCAACATGACATATGTCGAGTATTCTCGATGCAAGTGAGAAATATTTACAGTATATTTCTGATCCATCTATACTATTCCTCCATATAACTTGGTGAATATTAACAATTAGCAGAGAATGTTGGCCTTAATTTAATTTTGCTCTTAACGCTTTCGGATTTTAATTTAATAGTTATTGTTAAACAGTTGTGAAATGAATGCCTTTATTGTAAAAATTTAAACTTTTAATTATTTTTTAAAGTTTGCTGTTTATTCATGTAACGTCACTAGATGCTAGATGGCTTATTGGAAGATTAGCTTGCGCAGAATTGAATTCCGCAAATGGGATAAATTGGTATAATAGAAAAACTGCGAGCATAGACGTTTTTCCGGAAATATGTAAAATTGCGAAAATGTATGGGAAAATTTCAAATTTCGAAAATTTGTAACATGGGGAAAGTTGGTAATATGGGGAATTTTATGAAAATAAACAAAATTGTGACATTAAGAAAATTTCGAAAAAAGGAAAATTTTTAAAATAAACAAAAGGAAAAGGAAAATTTTGAAAACAGGAAAATAGAAAATTTCGAAAATATGGAGAGTAGTAAAAATTGGGAAAATAGATTATTGTGAAAATGTAAGAATTTCTAAATTGGAAATTTTTCTAAAACATTAATGTAAAATTGCGAAATAGGAAAAATTACGCGAAAAAAATTGTGAAATTACTTAATTTACGAGAATTAAAAATTTGGGAAAATGGAAAAATTTCGAAAATAGGAAAAGTTGCTAAAATAAAAAAATTCCTTCATAGATTGCAATATGAAATTAGAAAAAATTTGTGAAAATATAAAATAAGGAAAATTCCAAAAATTCTAAATTTACCTTTTTTTACTTAACCTGGTAGACACGACTTAATATGGAAGCCTACTTAATATATTCTTCTCAAGAATTTACAATCATACGCTTTTGAACCCACGAACCCCACTTTAAACAAAATAAATTGTTATAGATTTATGGCTGTCAATGGCTGAGAATTGACCACGGATATTTTACCAGTGATTGAAATAAACTTTTATATTTCCCCTGAAGAAGACTTGCTCGCATCGGGAGAAATATCGTAAGAGAATTCGATTTCCTAAGATTCTGAAGTCAAGGTAACCAGAACGTTCGAATTAGACCTACTAGAACCAACTTCCAGACAGAAAGCATCGATAAGATTGATTTGAGTTCAGAAGTTTCGTTTGAGGTGGGCGAAGGAACTATTAGTGCGAGTTTCAACTTTTCTCCCTTCAATAAAAGTAAAAGTTTTATAGCAGTAATTAACAACAAATAGTCATTATTTGTGTATCAGCTTGCGATGTCGTCTGTCGGTCAGACATAATTTAAATTTTCAAACTTTTCGAGCGTGATTAGACTGATTAGAAAAAAAAATGAACAATTATATTGATATATATGTATAATAGAGTCGGGGAATTAAATAATTTGGCCAGATACTGAAAGCTGTGGAGTTTATTAAATCTAAATATATTTACATGGTTAGGCATTCTTTACACTTAAAGAAAATACAGAAATTATCGTTTTTACAAAGAAAGAGAAAAAAAAACATGAACAAATTAGAATATTATAAATTAGAACAAATTAACAGTAGGTGGCAGGGCCATATGGCGTGGAATGTATAGTCTTTATTTCGTACGGTGAATGAAATGATATGGTCTTTGAGTTTGATGGCCGGTGAACAGCCCTCTATTTTTAATTGAATGAAAAAAGGTGACACACTTTAAGCGAAGGATTCGTTTCCTGAGCTCTGATTGTCCTTGGTTAGCAGGCGATCTAGTGGTTTCGAGGGTGTACTTCTTGTATCTGGTTCTAGGCGATCTAGGGCTATGGGCGAATATCATAAATGTCATCCATGCGGTGAACGCCGAGCGGCGCTTTTGTCGGGCAGAGCAGAGATATGTGGATAGTTTGCAGTCTGAATCGGAAGCCAAGTGAAGTGCGAGATGACGGAGTGGGTGAAACAAAGTCCCTTTTATCTGTCGCGAAGGTATCAAATGTGAACGAGATCTGCGAGATTCTAATTTTAATTTATGAGATTGATTCGCTACTGAACACAAACATAGTTGATTATTATGGGATAGTATGGAGCGGGGGAGCTCAGTGGTAGAGCGCTGAGTGGCCGTGCCGAAGGTCTTGAGTTCAAATCCTACTGCGGCAGATAAACTATTTAATCTGTTAAAAGCCATGGGTGGACCCTAAAAATATAAGTTACACCTTAAACTATTTAAACATAACAAGAAATCATGACTTAACATTAAAATAATAAACAAAGATGAGTTGTTTACCCACATGTAATTACAACTCTTGTTATGTTAGAGATAGTTATTAAGGACGTCCAAGACTGCTACAATCATTTAGGAAATAATAAAAAAAATTAAAAATAGCCTCTGTCTTTAAAAATTCTGAGTATCTTCTTAACAGATTAAAACTCCCCTGTGAGATCTGCTGATGCTTCAGGGGCTCACATAGCCCCCATAAAGTGGGTACCTTTAATTGAGAGTGATCTCGATACATTCACCTCACTAGCACAACAGTTGTCCTAGAAACAGTATAGTCTCTATAATGTATTGAAGACAATACACTTCAAAAGTTGTAGTGGCAGTTTTTTTTAATGAGATAAAAAAATATGTAACAATGCAAATATCGTTGGTTGAAAAAATCCGAAGTATCGAAAGTAAATTACAACTTTTTAGGAGAGTGAAAAAACGGTTCCAAATCAGCCTGATTCATTAAATGTATTTTACCTCTGTCATTATACTTGGTTTTGTGCATTAATGATGACTTTATATAAATGTTATGGATTAATATATTTTAATTAGTTAAAATACACATTTGTTAGTTTGATTATCTACAATCTATGATTATTTTTCTGTTATTGAAAATCTTCGATATCACCCATCCTCTATATATCGCCTCTTTGCACAACCGTTGGCTTACATTCCCTGCTACATACTGATGTCCCAAGACTCGTCATTTTACAGTTTTTTAAATATTTTTTATATTGTCCCTCCATTATTATTTATCAATTATGTTAACTGGCCCTGATCAACCTCTAGACCCTCCTGGGGTTCATCCAGGCTTTATAAAGTGAGTACCATTTGACCGGGGGGGGGGGGTGAATCTAGTCGATGGGCATAATCTTGGACCAATCAATCCTTGCACAGGCGTTGTCATTGAAGCAGTGCGACCATATTCTGCACCCTTCGTGGGCTGTGGTGGTACAGGTTGAAATAACCATAAAATAAAATATATACAGTTCCTCCGTTAACGAAGTATACTCCCTCTATCTATACTGTATGGTTCATATAAATGCTTTAATCGAACTATGAAGTTGCGTAACTCGATCGTAAGTTTTCTCAACACGAATCAGAAACTTTCCTTCTGTTAAGTTGGCACTTTGCCGGAGAACCCAGACTGATGTATTGTTCTTGGTAGCGGACTTGGCTTTTGGCCCCGAACACACATTATGCCGGTTAGCATTTTTATTTTCGCCATCTTAAATTATCTATAATAATTTGTTACTTTTATTGTTTCTATAATAATTGTCAATTAGTTTTAGAATAATGAAAACAATGGTTTTAAGGTAAAAATATATTGTTTCGTTTAGGTACACTTATGATTTGGAGAAAACTTAAAATTACAGTAACATCTTGTATTTTTATCCTCAATGTTCTTCAATGTTTGTATTATTTATTTATTTTTATTTCATGTTTATTATTGGTTACTATTTTATTTGGGAAGAGGTTAGGGTTATTGTGTAGAGCGCAGAGTTGCTGAGGTGTAGGTCATGTCGAATCTTGCTATGATAAATAAACTACTTCATCTGTTAACAGCCATAAGTGGACCCTATGGGATCTGCAGGTCCTTCGGGAGTTCATCCAGCCTCTATAGAGTGAGATTGTGGAAAATAAATATTCTAGTTTATTGTTTGTTTAATCAATTATCCAGCTATGGCTAAATGGACGATGGTTGAGTCCTAAATTTGCCTGATCCATTCCTGGCTTAGAATAAGAGTAAAACAAGAAATATTTATTTATTACATTAAATAATAGTCTTCGGAGTCCTTGCCATTCTTTAGTTAATTATATTAACTTAGAACTGCTTTGAGTATTGATTATTTGGCATTAAATATAATAATGTAATAGGGTCACGTGTGGTCTAGTGGTTACCATAACAAAGCCCATGATGTCGGGTTCGCAGTCATGTTATATGCTGTCCTTCAGAAGGGACGTAAAATGGGGGCTACGATGCCATGTATTCGTTAAAGATCACTATCCTAATTATACCTGGAAAGGCAAAATTTAGGACTCCCAGTGTAGTATAGCCTATAGCTATAGCAGCATATAATAGGGCTTCTTTAATAGGATAAATAGTTTAATTTTTATGTGCGTAATATTTAAAAAAATGAATTCTAATAAATATAATTGAATTTGTTTAAGATTTATTTTCTGATTCATTTAGATTGTTCTGCTGCTTGGCAACATAGATTTAAGATGTCATTTTAACTCTCGCAAACGTTTTTATGCCAGAACCCTTTAAATCGTTTTTTTTGAGGCTTTATTTACGAACGTTATGGCCAGATTTATTTTTAATTTCTTTTCAATATATAGATATTGTAAAAAGAAAGGTATCAGAAGGTTTTTATTTATTTAGAAGCCGTAGTTTTTACTATTTATAATCGTAATTTCATATAATAAACAAGGTTCTAAAAAAAACAAAACAATTATTTACGAAACAGCCGCGGTTATTCGAGGAGCCGAGAAGCGGATCTTGACCGATAGGCTAGTCATCGGAGAGTTCCGTTTTGACTTATATACACCTTTTTTGAAATAGCGGGCGGGTATTCGAGGAGCCCAGAAGCGGATCTCGACCGAGAGGGCTAGTCATCGGGAAGTTCCGCATTCTAGAAACCAGTTGATAACACTATACTGAGAATGTACAATCAATGTTCAGTTGTGCCATCACCTGACACACACTTCCAAAAAAAAAATTATTTTTGAACTGACCGGCTGAGCTAACCGGGCTGGAAAGGCCCATGAGGCGGCACCCAGCCATTCCCCTCCACAAAGTAATGCCTAAGGGCGGTCTCGTGGAGTGTGGAGAACAGGTCTAGGGAGGTGAGGGAGGTGGTTTTAGTGGGTAAAAATCCCACACACGGATAGGTACGGGCCTATCCGCGTCTTTAGAAGATTTCCACCTTCCGACGTAAAAAAAAACAAAAAAAAAAAAACGCGCAACTACTATTTGTCAACTATCAGTTATGTAGTTATAGTTACGGAGCTACAACTACAGTTACACTTCAACGAATAATTGACACTATACTTTTTTGCAAACTTTTAGCTTTTGTTTGTGAAAAGTTGCAAGGATAAAATAGGTCGATTCGATGATTCTCAAAAAATTATTACTAACTAGCTTTCTTTTTTGTTAAATATCATGATAATTATCTAAATGAAAACCTCTGGATTTATTCTTTTTCTTTATTCTTTTTTTATATAATAAATAAAATCTTAAATAACCTTTAGGTTTCTCTAGAAAAGAGGTTACTAGAAGTTGGAACTACTTCATCTTCCTATATCTCTTCTACTTTCTGCTAAGTCTTTTGTTTTGCCTTTGGTTCGTTCTAGCCAGTTAGTTACATTGGTCTTGAATTTACAGATATCTTTTGGGAAAAGAGAATTAATGACTACATATAGAAACTTAGAAAAGAAAATAGTAGAGACAAAGTACTGGAGAATTAAAATAACAAATAAATTCAAGTATCTGGTATCCATCCCCAGCCTAAGGAAAATGTCAGGGATAGAAAGAAGAATACTAAGAGGAATTTACGGCCCAAAGAAGACACAGGAAGGCTATAGGTTGAGACCCTAATATTGAAATATGCAAAGTAGTATATGATTTGGAAAAGGGTATAATAATAAAAAGATTAAGGTTCTACGGGCATATGATGAGGATGCACCCTAAGTGATCAAATAGAGAAAGAAGGGATGATGGGTGGGGCTAAAAGAAATTAAGGTCCTTGTGGGAAAGAAAGATGCTACAAATGGAATAGCATAAGGAAAATGTGGGAAGAAAGAAGGAACGAGAGAAGAAGGAAAATGTTTGGGATAGAAAGAAGAATTTACGGCCCAAAGTAGAGATAGGAAGACTATAAGATGATTTGGAAAAGGGTATAAGAATAAGAAGATTAAGGTTCAACGGACATATGATGAGGATGCACCCAAAGAGATCAATTAGAGAAATCTTCTTTAAAACGAGATGATACGTCAAACAGGTGAAGCAAAAAATTGAGATTTAAAATAACAGACAGTTCGAAAGGGATGATGGGAAGAGACTAAAAGAAATTAAGTTCCTTGTGTGAAATAGAAACGCTACAAAAGGAATAGCGTGGACTGAGGAATGAAGGAAAGAACAATCAGAAAGAATGTGGAAAAGGTAGGAAGAAAGAAGGAAGGAGATGAGAGGATAGAGAAGAAGGAAAATGTTGTCCATTTTTGGTTTTTTTAATATGGCCTAAATGTAACTGGTTATTCAAGTATTTTATGAGCTCGATATTTGGTTTCAAAATACCTTTCGATTAAAAGCCTTGTTCCGGCCACATCGATAAAAATCCTCCCCTTTTTTACCGTAAAGAAATAATGCTTTTTTTTTTTTTTACACCACAACAGAGAAAGCTGCACGTTTCTTTGAAGTGCCACCCTCCTTTCAAAGGTCTACTTTTTCAATGAACTTTAGCAAGTTAAATTTAGAGTCAAGAGGAAATCAAATAAAACTCCAACCCCTAATTAAACTTCCAACTCGAATCCCAAAGAAACACTCTTAAGACTAATGTGACCTTATCTTAGGTCGAAATAGGGGAGATTTATTATCAATAAATATATTAAAATCAATATATAAACATTTAGACAATTATATTTAAAAAAATATTATTATAGAAATATTTATGTCAAAGTATAAAATAAATATTTTTTTATTATTATTTATTTATTGATATTTACAACTGTATAAATTACCTAAATGTAAATATTAATGCCAAGAGATTATGTTACAGATTAGAAATGAAATCATTAGTTATTAGATGTAAAATTTTATTCCATCTGCGGGAAGTGCATTATTTAATCTGTTAACTGCTTCTGTAAAATGGGTACAATAGGGTAAAAAGGTGGTGGTTGACTCTGGTCTCGGACAAATCACTTCTCATCACAACCGTTGTCATAGAAACAGCATAGTTTTACCCTATACACATTATAAAACTAATTCCTTGGTCGTGTGTCTCTGTCTTTTCGTGGTAATCTTTTTTGTTGTTTGAATATTACCGCCAAACTTAACGGATAACCTTCAGGGGCAGATGTGAGTAAGCTTATAATAGATATTGCTTGCTGAGAGACTCGCTCGACTGAACATTGTTTAATTTATATTGTGTGTGTTATTACGGAATATCGACTATTGTGTTGATTCAGGTTTGTAATTAAAGATACCTGGAGCTATTTGTAAATATGTTATTTTTAAGTACAGTTCTGCACTGCTTCCACAAGTGTTTTATTCCATTCACCTCTTTGGTTAAGTCGTTGAATTCACGACTTACATTTATAATAGCTACATAATAAAATACAGTAGTATAATATGTCTATTATTAGAATTTAATAAATTGGAGTATGAATTAAAAAATAGAGCCGAAAATTATGCATTAGAAGCAGGGCATACATTTATGTTACTATAAATGTGTAATATGTAACGAGTGTGTAACATTTAATATGTAAGTACATGTTAGAGACTGTATTGCATTAGGGTGTTCCCACTTTGTAGAAGCTGGTTGAGCCATTGTAGGGCCTGCTGGCCAGTTCCTGTTATTAAACAGATTATTAAATTATCTGATTTAGCTGAATTAAAATTTTACATTTGACAACGATTCATTTTATTTCAAATATGTAACATATAATTTACATTATCAATCAGCATTTGCTATAATAATATTTAATTACCTAAGTGTGGATTTATTAATGCTTTGTTTACCACCAATTTTATCGGTGTTTAATTTTCCTTTTTTCGTAATTTTTGTTAATATTAAATATTTAATTCGAAGTATATGTATCGAATATCAAATTATTATGAAAATGCTTCTAATATATATTCTACGTTCTTGTAATAAGGCACCTGGTAATATGAACGTTGGCACGCACGTAAGTAGGAACTTTTATATTGAAGTGATTTCGGGTGAATTGCACAATCGTTAGGATGTTGCCTGGCTGAAATAAAAGCCTGGAAACAAAAGTGCACCAGAAATTATAATGATTACACTCGCCTGGAGCAGTTTTAATCTACCACTCTTTACTTCCCTCTGTCGCAGTCAAGACTATTAAGGGTTGGAGTAATCGCAGATGCTTAATTGAAAACTTCAGGTTCGTGAATCAAAACGAAAGAGATACATTTAATTTTTTTCTTCTAACCATGATTAAAGAATATTTAAATTAATATAAATTGGTATAAAAATCATATCTACAAACATTACATGAGGCGTTGGTTTCAAAACAGGTTACATCCATTTTAAAAAATTTTCAAGGCTGATAAAAAAATATTCAATTTAAACAAATAATCAATTCACCAGATTTAAATAAAAAATATTTTTCATTATTTTGTCGACATTTTACTTCAAACAATAATGACGATTTTTTATGATATTCTCCTTTTTAAATCTCATTTAATATAAAAAATATGTTTGGATATACCTGCCTCAGATCGATATCTGATATTTATTTATGTTTACGGTTGGTAAAACATAAATTCACTATAAATTTAATGAAGTAAGAAAAAAACCATTATCCAGTCATAATTCATTATTTATTAATTCTTTATACAATACTTTTCGACATTTAGTCCTTATCAATTGTTAAAATGAATGAAGTATGACTGGATAATATAATAAAACAATATATATATATATACTTTAGATTTATCATACATCAACTATTTTCATTTAATGTAATGGATGTAACCTCTTTGGATAGGATATGGAAAGTTTTGGATTTTTGAAGGATCTAGACAGTTTTTGTTTACACGATTCAATCGGCTGTAAAATCTCTGATAGAGACTAAAGTGGACTGTATTATTCACGACAACTCACAAAAAAATAAAAATAATAAATTTCTTACTTACTTGCTGGAAAAAATCCCTGGACTGCAAGTAAAGGGGGGAGGATTCTCTGCTAGTAAAAGGGGGGAGGGGTCGGGATGGGATAGGACAGACGGAAACTCGAGGAATCACTCCCCGTTTACCTCCAATTTGATTCGTCCAACTTCTTTCAGGCGTTCCGATTTTACGTAATTATAAGGAATGCAATTCTTCCCCGACCATATATACAACACAATTTTATATAATACCAATTTTACGACTACAATCTGCGTGTTGTTTTTTTACAACTGAGGCCAATGAGAACTGAAATATTTTTCTAGTTTTTAAAACATATGTTTCTCCCAACATGATAAATGATTTTAAATTGGCTCAAACAGTTTTGAAACAAACACACTTAATTCTTCATTTCTAGCAATATAAACTTATACAACATTTTTGGGGGGGGGGGAAATGGATGCACTCTATTTTGAAACCAAACGCCTCATATATCTCTATAATATTAAAAAGGTATTAATGATGTAATATATTATCGGTGTTGTCTAGAAACTGATCGAGGAACTACTTTATGTATGGCCTTTTGTCGTGCTTGATCAGTTAAATTATAAATATTTATTAAAATTGCCAAATCGCAGAGCTGTTCCTGACTTCATTAAGACTTTACACAAAATACAGAACTTGTTTTTATCTTAGATGGGAAAAAATGTAATACATCGATTTAAAAAATAAAACAAGCGAAATCTTTTTCCAAAATTAAGAGATTTTTCTTATAAACTATATATTTTTTCCCTATAAATCTCTAAAAAACGTTTAGCGCTACAACCCGTGGAGGGGGTTCAATACATGGGAAAGACTGTACTGCTTCATGGACATCGGTTGTGCAGGGAGGTGATTTGTCCTAGATCACGCTCAAACCGTCAGATTTTCATCTTTATTTTGGGTAACTTCTAGCGCTAGGAAAAATTTATTTTTTTTTTTTTTCCATATGTAATTTACAATTTCACATATAAAATTAAGTTCAATCCTGTTGTTATAAGAAAAAAAGTAAAATTTAAGAAAAACATTACATAAATCATTTATAACTTTTGAAAAATGTGGCTATGTTTTCATTATTGCATCGGAAATCAGTCGAAGCATTGCACTCAATAGCTACAAAATACTGACGAATGAATGATACGAGCATACACGATCAGTAATACTGTCAGTATCCCTTCCCCTACGCCGGGTTGAACTGAGGAATGATGGAGTGAACCATCACTCATCAATACCCTACTTCAGTACATCAGTATTGCCCTTACACGATCAGTATTACTGACAGTATCTGACTATATTGTCAGTAATACTGATCGTATATGGGCCCCTTAAGAGGGTACAAACTAAGCACTAAACCTAACTCCAATTTGTGGGGTAATATCGGGCTAGCTCTCTTAAAACGTCAAGTACCTACTGTAATAAAATAAATGAACAGTAGTTTAATTTGTAATATGGGGAACGGAGGTTACCCCTTTATTCTATAAAGTTTCTTTATTAAAACCTCACTTAATCTAAGGCAGACAAATCTAATTATTTTGTATTTTTGTTTCAGGTAAGAGCACTGTTTTTCTCTGGAGTCATTTAAAGTAATGTATGTTTTATTAATTATATATTACTAGGGGCCCGCCTCGGCTTTGCACGGGTGTTAAGACATATTATGCCCACATGTTTTGTCTTTCTAATGTATTTTATTATGTAGATATTGTTAGAATCGATACATATAATGCAACGTTGTATGTAACCTCCCTGTCTACTACTACTGCTTGTCACTTTTTTATGTGTACCTTGTGAAATGTTTCTCAATAAAAAATATGTTTAGTGTGTTTGTATATATCTTCTTTTTATTTCAAATACATCCTAATAGGTTATGGGCCCAGGACGTATGAACTTTTAATATCTAAAAATAAAAGAAGATAATTTTGAGTGAGTAATCTCTGTATGTTTTATTTTTTTAATATTCATGATGGGAGATAATGCAGGATTACCTAGTATAGAATTGCTTGAAGGAGTTTCAAATTATAACAATTGGAAATTTGCAATGCGAATGTGTTTAATTCATGAGGATTTATGGAACTGTGTAGAACCAGAATTAAATGAAGATGGCACTCCTAAAGTACAAAGTAGTTCAAAACTTCAAAAAGCTTTGGCAAAAATTTGTCTTTTTGTTAAACCTTGTTGCTATGCCCATGTAAGAGATGCTAAAACTCCAAAAGATGCTTGGAATAATTTACAGAAAGCATTTGAAGATAAAGGACTTGTTAGAAGGTTAGGTTTATTAAGAATTCTTTTTAATATTAAATTAAATCATTCTAAAAATATGGAAGATTATGTTACATAAATAATGTCAACATCACAGCAAATAGCTGACATTAGTAAGCCTATTGATGATGAATTTCTTGCTGGTTTAATGCTTAATGGTTTACCTACTAGTTATGATCCTATGGTAATGGCATTGGAAAACTCTGGTGTACGTCCTTCGGAAGGGACGTTAAACGGGGGTCCCGAGCCTGTACGATGTCAGGTACTCGTTAAAAATCCCTATCCTAATAAAACCTGGATAGGCAAAATTTAGAGTTCCCACTGTAGCATCGTCCGATTAGCCATAGCAGCATAAAGTGACGTTAAATGAACAAACAAACTCTGGTGTAGATTTGACTAGTGAATTAATTAAGGCTAAATTATTGCAAGAAGATATAAGATTAGAATTTTCAGAAGGGGGAAACCCTGCAGATTCGGCGCTAGCAATTAAAAGTTTTAAAAATAAGAATAAGTTTATTTTTAAATGTTATAAATGCCACAAAACCGGGCATAAAGCATCCGACTGTAAAAGTAAAAGTGAAAATAAGAAGAAAAATAATTCTCTTTCCCAAGGTAGGTGTTTATTTTCAGCTTTGTCCATGAAAAAAGATACTGTTAGTTGGTATGTAGATTCAGCATGCACAGACCACATGACTGGATTGAAAGAAGGTCTTAAAAATTATCAAGATGGTCCAACTTTAGAAATTTCAATGGCTAATAACCAAAAGGTGAAAAGCCAAGGTAAAGGTGACACTTTTGTTAAAATTGAGGATCATGATAGAAAAATTTCTGATGTTTTATATGTTCCTGATTTAGGTTTAAATTTACTCTCAGTGCGCCAAATGGTTAAAAAAAGGTCTAACAATTGTATTTTCTGAAAATGGTTGTGATTTTTATCATAAGAATTCATGTCACATTAAAGGAAAAATTATAGCTCATGCAAATTGTTTAGGTGGACTTTATAAACTAGACATTGATAGCAAACAAGTAGCTAAAACAATGGTTGAAAATAATAAGTTTAAATCAGATAATTCTACTTCTGAGAAAAATAATGAGGAGTTATGGCACCGAAGATTAGGACATCTTAATAGAAAATCAATGAGACTTTTAAGAGATAAACTAGCAGTTGGTCTAAAATTCAATGGAAATTGTGATGCTTGTGTTACATGTATTAAGGGAAAACAGACTAGAACACCGTTTACAAAAGATATGATAGGTACACGAACTACAAAAACAATGGAATTGGTTCATTCAGATTGTACGGGCGTGATTAGACTGAATAGAAAGAAAAAAAATGATAAATAATGAAATATAATATATTAGTAGAATAGAGTCGGGGTTTTAAATAAATTGGCGAGATACTGAAACATGTGGTTTATTAATTTTAAATATATTATAAGGTTAGACATTTGATAATTAAAGAAAAAACAGCGAATAAACAATTTTACAAAGAAAGAGAAAAAAATGAACAATGAATAATGTTATGCAAAGAAATTATTAAATCTTAATTATTAACTGGAAATGATGCTTCGTATGAACAAATCTTAACAGTGAAATTTATAGTCTTTATCTTATAAGGCGAATGAAATGAAATCTCTGAGGATGACGACGACCGGTGAACAGGTACTCTTGCTAATTGTATGAAAGAGTGGACTTACAATTGAAGAGAAGGGTTCTTTTCATTGGCTCCGAGTGTATCTGGTTACTAGGCGATGTAGTGGTATCAAGAGCATGCTTCTCATATCCGGTGCTAGCCGACCTAGAGCTATGGGTGAATATCATAAATGTCCTGGCTCAATGCGGTGAACGACAAGGTTAGCTTCAGTCGAGGAGATCAGAGAGATGATGTTTGGTTGGAGTCTGGATGCGAAGAGTCAAGTGAAGTGCGAGAGACGGCGTGGGGGGAACAAAGTCCCTTTTTATCGTCGCCATGGAAACAACATGTGAACTAGATCTGCGAGATTCTAATTTTAATTTATGAAATTGATCCGCGACTGAACACAGATTTATGTGGGCCAATGAGTGTAAATTCTCATGGAGGCGCTCGTTACTTATTTATGATAACTGATGATTTCTCAAGAAAAAGTTTTGGATATTTCCTAAAAAATAAAAATGAGGCTTTTGAAAAATTTAAGGAATGGAAGGCCTTGGCAGAGAATGAATCAGGGAATCGTTTGAAAGCTATTCGTACTGATAATGGTACTGAATACGTTAACAATGAATTTGTAAATTTTCTGAAAACAAATGGAATAAAACACCAGAAGAGTGCCCCATATACTCCCGAGCAAAATGGCGTGGCCGAAAGGGCTAATCGTACAGTTATTGAAAAAACAAGAACATTATTAGAGGATGCTAAGTTAGATAAAAAATATTGGGCTGAAGCTGCAAATACGGCTATTTATTTGAAAAATCATTCACCTACGAAAGCAGTGAAAAATAAGACACCTGAAGAAGCCTGGTCGAAGCGTAAAATAAATCTAAAACACCTCAGAATTTTTGGATGTACCGCCTTCGCTCATATTCCAGAACAAATGAGACGTAAACTGGATACGAAAAGTCGAGAATTAATTTTTGTTGGATACAGTAATGATTCAAAGGCCTATCGTCTATTAGATCCTAAAAATCCATCGAAAATTATTATTTCAAGGGACGTTACATTTATTGAAAATAATGGTAATGAAGAAGATGATAAAGGAATAAATATTGAAGATGAACGAAAGAAAATAGAACTTGATTTACTAGATGAAGACTGTGAAGCAGAAAATGTTGGAGATCAACATGTTCGAGAAAATGATGATGAAGACAACCCTAAAGAAGATTCACGCTATCCAACTAGAAAAAGAAAACCTAAAGAATTTCCTGATTATGTGGTTTACAATGTTTGCAGTGAAAGTTGTGAACCACAAAGCGTCGAAGAAGCAATGAAGGAAGAGTATCTTTCATTTAAAGAAAATAATGCCTGGACATTGGTGGATCTTCCTGATCAAAATGCTGATGTTATGACGAAGATATTTCCAGGCCCCAAGCACAACAAGTTTACATATCTACTGGGATTGAAGAATGCAAGTTGCATTAAGGGAGAGTTTTAGAATCGATGCATATAATGCAACCTTGTATGTAACCTCCCTGTCTACTACTACTGCTTGTCACGTTTTCATGTGTACCTTGTGAAATGTTTCTCAATAATAAATATGTTTAGTTTGTTAGTATATCTTTTTATTTCAAATACATCCTAATAGATATTATAAACATAAAAACAAAACAAAATATTTCTTACTATACGAATTTATTTTCTTGCGCGTTAAGTTTTTGCGGTAACCCATAAGATAATCATTTAAATTATATTCTATAAAAAATGCTAATAATGCGCATGAAATGCTGAAGGTAACTAAAGCATATAAGTTGATAAGAATTAACGCTTTACTCATCTACATATCTTTCCAAATACCGCATTGTACGTGATCAATCTTTTTAGAAGATACAATGGCTATAGTAAGCTTTCCTTAATTAGTATAGGTGTATGAAAAGTGATTGAAAAATGAATAAATATATTTAATTGGAATACGGTACTACTCAGTAAGTCGTCCGCGGACAATTTGGCAATAATGAAAGGAACTAAATAAAATAAAATAAATATCATAAAGAAGTATGAGGAACGTGGGACAACTAGAAACAGTGAGTTGGAATTGAATTCCAGGATGATAAAAAATGAAGCTATGAAGGGATGCCTTAGTAAGTTCTCGAGCCCTGGCTAATACGGTCCATATAACTACTGGTGTTCAGGTTAGTGACAGGACTATCAGATACTGCCTGAATTCTGAAGACCTGCATGGTAGAGTACCTCGAAAGAAACCTTATATTAATGAAATCGACCGTAAACAGCGTCTTGCTTTTACCAGAGAATATTTACATAAGCCGCATAGCTTTTGGGAGAATGTCATATTCTCTGATGAAAGCAAGTTCAAATTGTTTGGGTCCGATGAGTAGAAGAGTATTTGGAGGCGGCGTAAGGAAGAATTGAAAAAGCAAAATGTTTCTGTTACAGTAAAACATGGTAGTGGACATGTTATGGTAGGGGGCTGTGTCTCATACCACGGTGTGGGAAATCTTGTTTCCATTGACGTAAATGCTGAGGGTTATGTGAACATTTTGCACCATAACCTGCATGCAAGTGCCGAAAAATGAATATCCGGGATCGATATGTGTTCCAGTAGTACAACGATCCAAAACACACTGCCAACAAAACCAATAAATGGATGATATTTAATGTGTAAAGACAGGTGCACACTCCTCCCTCAATCATCTGACATAAATATTATAGAAAATTTATGGGACATCTTGCATCAGAATGTGGGAAAGCATCCCATAACTGGAAGATACCATTTGAAACAAGTACTGGTCGAAGAATTGGAAACAATCAGTCATGACTTGGTTAAAAACTTGGTCAACTCCATGCCCAGACGTCTACAGGCAATTATTGATGCTAATGGACGTTTCTCGAAATATTAAATGTATATTTATTCTCGTAATAAAAAAAAATCGGAAGTGTGCCAATACTTTTTGCCAGAGGATTTTATTATTTTTCTAATGTTTCCCTATTAATCTAAAAAGTTAATTATTGTACACATACAGAACTGTTTTAGTTTTAAATATACTTTTTATTAATGCGAAGTTCAGCGGATTATTATTTCCCTTATAACCGATAGTTTCATAAAAACTGGGCGTGGAAATACTTTTTGCAATCAAGTATTTTATTTGATTTAGTTCCTTTCTTTATTGGGAAATTATCCGCGGACGACTTACCGAGCAGTACCGTATACCAATTAAATATTTTTATTCATTTTTCAATCACGTTTCATACACCTATACATTTAGATGAGTACAGTATTAATCCTTATCAACGTATATACTTTATTTACCTTCAGCATTTATTGCGCATTATTAGCATATTTTATAGAATATGATTTAAATGATTATCTTATCGCTCACCTGCGAGAATTTTATCCTTCGCCATCTTGAAATAATTCAAAATAAAAGTGAGACAAAAATAGTACAGAAAAATATTCAGGAAAAACAAAGTTTAACTTAAATTAAACTCAAATATCACCTAATTTAATTGTTATTTTCTGGAGAGAAAAAACGAATTTGCTATATTGTACCAAATTTATATAAAAATTGCAGTTCGCTTCTTTCCGAAACTGAACGAAGTTGTAATAGTTGGGAAAGGCAGCGTGAGGTGATGTTAGAACAGGCCTAAGCAAGTCTCTCTATACGGCCTCGCACGGTGGAACGAGCGTTAGGAGCGTCTGGACATTCATTAATATCTCCACTTCTGGTTCTCCTAGAATGAGGCTATTGGTACGCTTTTAAAGCTTTTTGAAGGAACTATTTAATTATATGATAAACAGGATCAAACCTTTTAGGGTAAACGTGTAAAAATTCTACATTTGATATTTCGATGTTAGGTTATTTAGTATCAAACATTGTACCATTTATTGTACCTACATACTACGAGAATAGGTACAATACAGTATTCTATGGAAAGACAGATACATAGGTATTAAATAAAGTTACACAAAGGAAAAAGTAACAAACCAAATAGTTTAATTATTAAACAAAATTAATAAAATAATTGATAATTACTTTTGTTAGTTAATATACTAGGTATATGTGATACATCAAAATTATAATAAATTTAAGTCCATATATAAAATTGTTTTATTTAAATAACGAAATAAAAATTAAATAAATCAAAAATTAAAAACTTGACGATTTGTTGTAGGGAATATTGCACCTATGTGCACCATTACACATATGTCGTTGAAATACAACACGAAAACTGAGTTTCATTGTTAATACTATTATGTTAAATGAGGGTTGTTCGGATAAATGAATGTAAACAAACACTGGTAAAAAAAAGAAAACTTGCGAAAAGTAGACGCCAATATCAACAGAAATTATTTTAAATTAATTCTCAAGGCCCATAAAATAAAAAGAAAAAATCATTTTCTCGGAAAATAGCACCTAGTAGCAAAATCCGACTAATGGAAAAAAACTTCAAACTTTCTAGTTATTTACTGTGAAGGTAGTTTTTTGGGCGATTTTCAGCGATTTTCGCAATTGATTATTTAATTTTATCACCCAATTTTCACCGAAAAATCCCAGACGTTTGAAATAATCCCAAGTTTTATTTCCCTAAAATATCTTTTTATGGATGTGTTTTTTCCCAGTAGGTGCACGATTAATTTAATGCATTACCTCAAACAGTGGATTGCTTTAAAAATATGAGTTTTTAGAAAAATTTATATTTCAATTCAGAATTTTTTATATAAGATTTAATTTCACAATTAATTTATCTATGGATTTTGTTTAGAAGAAGTATAAAGTATAATTTAAGATCAAAATAAAGGACAAATTTAGTTATTAGAGAATTGGTCCAATGTCCAACAAATGATTCGTTCCACTGTGCCTCGTGGTTGCTATGCGTGATATAAAAAAAATGAAAAATAAAATTTTGTTTGGTTAAGTTCCGAATAAAGAAAATTAGTTAATTAATTAATCCGGCCCCTGACGACCTTAAATTTTGTATGAAACGCGATTGAAAAATGAATAAAAATATTTAATTGGAATACGGTACTACTCCCTAAGTCGTCCTCGGACTTCTTTGTTTTCCTCGGATTTCTGACTTTTTTGTAGACCAATAAAAGAGGAATATTACACCATGCATTGTTCACGCCTTCGATGAACCTCACAGGAGAGTAAACTTTTCCACAATTATCGTTATATTCCAACCCGTTTACACAAAACCTCGACAAATTATATACCTATACCTTTCTGGTGAATCACTCTATCTATTGGTAAAAACCGCATGAAAATCTGTGCGTTAGTTATTGAGTTCTCCTCTTCATTGACGTCTCGCAGGTGAGCTCACCGTAGCGTACGTAAAAAAATGCTATATGCTATATTATATTCCAACCCGTTTACACAAAACCTCGATAAATTATATAGCTGAGCCTCCCTGGTGAATCACTCTCAATTGGTGAAAACCGCATGAAAATCCACGCAGTAGTTATTGAGTTTTCCGCGAAAAGACGCGGCTGAGGACTTTGTTTTATAATATGTATAGATAGATAGATAAGAGATATTAGGCAGCCTATTTACAAAGTTCTAATTAAATAAATAACTCCAGTTATCTTTAAATACAAACCTGAATCAACACAACAGTCGATATTCCGTAATAACACACACAATATAAATTAAACCAATGTTCACTCGAGCTAGTCTCTCAGCAAGCAATATCTATCATAATCATACTCACATCTGCCCCTGAAGGTTATCTGTTAAGTTTGGCGGTAATATTCAAACAATAAAAAAGATTACCACGAAAAGACAGAGACACACGGCCAAGGAATTAGTTTCATAATGTGCATAGATAGAAAGATAAGAGATATTAGGAAGCGTCTTTGATGAAACCTCCCAGGTGGGTGTACTTTTTCCAACATTTCCGCAAAATATCGTTATATTCCAACTCATTGACACAAAATTATCTACCTAAACCTTCCTGGTGAATCACTCTATCTATTGGTGAAAACCGCATGAAAATCTGTGCATTAGTTATTGAGTTTACCGCAACAAACGCGGCCGAGGACTTTTTTTTATAATATTTATAGATATGTCAGGAAGGCCTTAACTCTAAAACCTGGTACTTACTATGTATACTGTGTCACTTCTTAGAGCTCATTCTTTAGCATTACCATAATCATCGATTACTGGACATTACTGAAATAAAGCGTTAATAATCCTATTTAATTTTTCATAAATATCTTTTACAGATACTGTACGGGCGTGATTAGACTGAATAGAAAAAAAAGAAGATAAATAATCAAATATAATAGCAAAATAAAGTTGGGGTTTTAAATCAATTGGCCAGATACTGAAACATGTGGTTTATTAATTTTAAATATAATTATAGGTTATTCATGTTTTACAAATAAAGAAAACATCGCTTATAGATATGAGTACAAAAGGAATAATGAGTCTTTACAGAAGAAAATGATTATGAAAGAGTTAATATATCATACCTCTGTCGAGGAGAGCGTGGAGACGTGGATAGCCTGGAGTCTGGATGCGAAGCGTCAAGTCAAGTGCGAGAGACGGAGTGGGGGAAACAAAGTCCCTTTTTATCTGTCGCCAAGGTAACAAAATGTGAACTAGATCTGCGAGATTCTAATTTTAATTTATGAGATGATTCGCGGCTGAACAGATACAATATATTATATTTAAATAAAACAGTTAAAACTAAACTTAATGTTGAAGAAATTGTTTTATTCTCTATTGTTTATTTATTTAACTTGATCGATCTATGACTGTAGTACATCAAAGAGTAGACTTGACTTGTAAGAATGAATACATTTTTTTAAATGGAACGATTAAACACAAGATGCTTTCTGGCATTAAGTTTTGATTAGTGTTATAAGTTATATCCTAATATACTGATTAGTTCTTAATAATAACATATATAAATTATTTTTAATCAAAAACAAATTATGTTTTGTTCTAAGTAGTCATTAGGCTACAACAATTAATAAATTAAAAACAATATTTTTATTACAAAATACTTAATATGTAGTTTCCGCTGTGGGATCTGTACACCTTTCTTGGGCTCGCCCAGCCTCTATAGCGTGGAAACCCTTAACAGAAAGGATAAACCGGTGTCTTAGAAAACACTACCATTTACTGAAGCTAAGAAAATTATTGTTTAGTCTCAAGGCTGGGTTTAATCCTAAAATAAAAATATATTATTATATATGAATAATAATAATATTCAGGATGAACTGAAAAAGTAGAAAGAAATAATTTTAAGATTGTTTGTCCAATTACTTTTAGTCTTACAGAATTATATATTATTATATTATATTATATAAGGCTTATAGAATATATCAAGTCCATTTCTCGACAACGTGGGATCGTAAATAAGGTTTTGAAAATTAATTAAAAAAAAAAAAGCAGTATTACATTTAAGTGGCGCGTTGACAATTAATAAAAAACCCTGATGTGGTTAAGGTTTTTTGCTGAGCATTCCTCCACCCTGATCCATTCCTGGCTTAGAATAAGAGTAAAATAAGAAATATTTATTTATTTCATTAAACAATAGTTTTCGGGGTCCTTGTCATTCTTTAGTTAATAATATTATGATAAAACTATTCATACATGTAAATATAATTTATAATAATATTTTATTTATAACCACACTCCCCAAGTGAGCCTATTATTAAAATATGTATATCCTCTTAGAACTGCTTTGAGTGTTGATTATTTGGCAATTAATATATTCGCAGCCCGGTTATGCTGTCCTTCAGAAGGTACGTAAAATGGGGGCTACAATGTCATGTATTCGTTAAAGATCACTATCCTAATTATACCTGGAAAGGCAAAATTAAGGACTCCCAGTGTAGCATAGCCTATAGCTATAGCAGCATAAAGTGGGGTTAAATAAATAAACAAATTTCATTATTCATGGTTAATTTTAAAAAGACTATATTTGACATTTGGTCATATTAAACTTGGATCTTCTTTAGGGCTATGTCAAAATTTAATAGATCGCTAAGGTATAAAAATCCTTGCAGCCTAGTTTCACTTAGTAATGCAATTACTGAAAAAAGTTATTTAAGTAAAATATAAATGTTTTGGAATTCAGAATCACATTCTACATAGTCCATAAAAAAATAACCTTTTTGAATTTAAGAAATTTTAAAATAGGGCATCTTTAAGAGGATAAATAGTTTAATTTTTATGTGCGTAATATTTAAAATAATAAATTCTAATAAATTTATTTAAGATGTATTTTCTAATTTATTTAGATTGTTCTGCTGCTTGGCAACAAGTAATCTATATAAGATGTTAATTTAACTCTCGCAAACGTTTTTATGCGAGAACCCTTTAAATCGGTTTTTTTGAGGCTTTATTTACGAATGTTTTGGCTAGATTTATTTTTAATCTCTTTTCAATATTGATATTTTAAAAAGATAGGTAACAGAAGGTTTTTAATTATTTAGAAGCCGTAGCTTTTACTATTTGTTATCGTAATTTCATATAATAAAGGAGGTTCTGAAAAAAACAAAACAATTATTTACGAAACAGCCGCGGGTATTCGAGGAGCCGAGAAGCGGATCTTGACCGATAGGCTAGTCATCGGAGAGTTCCGTTTTGACTTATATACACCTTTTTTGAAATAGCGGGCGGGTATTCGAGGAGCCCAGAAGCGGATCTCGACCGAGAGGGCTAGTCATCGGGAAGTTCCGCATTCTAGAAACCAGGTGATAACACTATACTGAGAATGTACAATCAATGTTCAGTTGTGCCATCACCTGACACACACTTCCAAAAAAAAAATATTTTTGAACTGACCGGCTGAGCTAACCGGGCTGGAAAGGCCCATGAGGCGGCACCCAGCCATTCCCCTCCACGAAGTAATGCCTAACGGTGGTCTCGTGGAGTGTGGAGAACAGGTATAGGGAGGTGAGGGAGGTGGTTTTAGTGGGTAAAAATCCCACACACGGATAGGTACGGGCCTATCCGCGTCTTTAGAAGATTTCCCCCTTCCGACGTAAAAAAAAAAAAAAAAAAAAAAAAAAAAAAAAAAAAAAAAAAAAAAAAAAAAAAAGCAACCAAGTAGTTGGTAGTAGCAGCGCGCAACTACTATTTGTCAACTATCAGTTATGTAGTTATAGTTACGGAGCTACAACTACAGTTACACTTCACCGGATAATTGAAACTTTTAGCTTTTGTTTGTGAAAAGTTGCAAGGATAAAATAGGTCGATTCGATGCATCTCAAAAAATTATTATAATAAATAAAATCTTAAAAAACCTTTAGGTTTCTCTAGAAAAGAGGTTGCTAGCAGTTGGAACTACTTCATCTTCCTATATCTCTACTTTCTGCTAAGTATTTTGTTTTGCCTTTGGTTCGTTCTAGCTAGCTAGTTACATTGGTCTTGAATTTACAGATATCTTTTGGGAAAAGAGAATTAATGACTACAGATAGAAACTTAGAAAAGAAAATAGTAGAGACAAAGTACTGGAGAATTAAAATAACAAATAAATTCAAGTATCTGGCATCCCTCCCCAGCCTAAGGAAAATGTCAGGGATAGAAAGAAGAATAGTAAGACGAATTTACGGCCCAAAGAAGACATAGGAAGACTATAGGTTCAGACCTAATATTGAAATATGAAAAGAAGTATATGATTTGGAAAAGGGCATAAGAATAAGAAGATTAAGGTTCAACGGACATATGATGAGGATGCTCCCAAAGAGATCAAATAGAGAAATCTTCTATAAAACGAGAGGATACGTCCAAACAGATGAAGGAAGAAATTGAGATTGAAAATTACAGACCAAGGCTAGTTCGAAAGGGATGAATATGGGTAGAGACTAAAAGAAATTAATGTCCTTGTTAGAAAGAGAAATTCTACAAAAGGAATAGCGTGGACTGAGGAATGTAGGAAAGAATGAGGAAAATGTGGGATGAAAGAAGGTAGGAGAGAAGGGGATAGAGAAGAAGGAAAACGTTAGGGATAGAAAGAAGAATTTACCGCCCAAAGTAGACATAGGAAGACTATAAGATGATTTGGAAAAGGGTATAAGAATAAGAAGATTAAGGTTCAACGGACATATGATGAGGATGCACCCAAAGAGATCAATTAGAGAAATCTTCTTTAAAACGAGATGATACGTCAAACAGATGAAGCAAAAAATTGAGATTTAAAATAACAGACCAAGGCTAGTTCGAAAGGGATGATGGGAAGAGACTAAAAGAAATTAAGTTCCTTGTGTGAAATAGAAACGCTACAAAAGGAATAGCGTGGACTGAGGAATGAAGGAAACAACAATCAGAAAGAATGTGGAAAAGGTAGGAAGAAAGAAGGAAGGAGAGGAGGGGATAGAGAAGAAGGAAAATGTTGTCATTTTTGGTTTTTTAATATGGCCTAAATGTAACTGGTTATTCAAGTATTTTATGAGCTCGATATTTGGTTTCAAAATACCTTTCGATTAAAAGCCTTGTTCCGGCCACATCGATAAAAATCCTCCCCTTTTTTACCGTAAAGAAATAATGCTTTTTTTTTTTACACCACAACAGAGAAAGCTGCACGTTTCTTTGAAGTGCCACCCTCCTTTCAAAGGTCTACTTTTTCAATGAACTTTAGCAAGTTAAATTTAGAGTCAAGAGGAAATCAAATAAAACTCCAACCCCTAATTAAACTTCCATCTCGAATCCCAAAGAAACACTCTTAAGACTAATGTGACCTTATCTTAGGTCGAAATAGGGGAGATTTATTATCAATAAATATATTAAAATCAATATATAAACATTTAGACAATTATATTTAAAAAAATATTATTATAGAAATATTTATGTCAAAGTATAAAATAAATACTTTTTTATTATTATTTATTTATTGATATTTACAACTGTATTTTATTAATACAACAAGTAAATAGACTAAGTGAGACATGAAATTAGGTAATGACAAGTAGAGAAACTACCCACTGGTTACTAAGAAGTCAAATCCCAAGTTCAACTAAAAAGGTCACGTGGCCATCTTCTTTTCAGACGCGTCGGAGGATTATCGGGAATTGAAGAGGAAGCTAGGTTTGAAACTAGATGGTTTGAGTGGAAATGAAGATTGTTATGAAAGGATAGATAGCGGGTTCAGGCCAAATCAGCAACAAATGGGACGGACATTAAGGTCAGTATGGATGACTTTATTCTTAACAAAATAAGGAGCATTGAGGATTTTACGAAGGATTTTGCATTGTAGGGATTGGATACGAGAGGAATTCGATAGGTTAGTGGAGCCCCAAAACTCTACTCCATAAGCCCAAATAGGTCATGTAGATGAGTCTTTTGTAGCTAATTGGGAGCTTAGAGCGTTTGTCTAGTAAGTTTTGAAGTAGCTATAAACGTCGATCGGTATTTTGTCTTTTCTGTCTTGTATGAGAATTCCAGGTTCTGTCGAGATGTAACCCAAAATATCGGATCTGTTCTACAGGCACAAGTGGGATATTTATAATTATAGGATACTGAAGGGCAGGAAGTCATTGGTTTACGACCATTCTTCAAGATCAGTGATATGGGATGAAATACATATAAATTACCTAAATGTAAATATTAATGCCAAGAGATTATGTTACAGATTAGAAATGAAATCATTAGTTATTAGATGTAAAATTTTATTCCATCTGCGGGAAGTGCATTATTTAATCTGTTAACAGCTTCTGTAAAATGGGTACAATAGGGTAAAAAGGTGGTGGTTGACTCTGGTCTCGGACAAATCACTTCTCATCACAACCGTTGTCATAGAAACAGCATAGTTTCTACCCTATACACATTATAAAACTAATTCCTTGGGTGTGTGTCTCTGTCTTTTCGTGGTAATCTTTTTTGTTGTTTGAATATTACCGCCAAACTTAACAGATAACCTTCAGGGGCAGATGTGAGTAAGCTTATAATAGATATTGCTAGACTATTAAGGGTTGGAGTAATCGCAGATGCTTAATTGAAAACTTCAAGTTCGTGAATCAAAACGAAAGAGATACATTTAGTTTTTTTCTTCTAACCATGATTAAAGAATATTTAAATTAATATAAATTGGTATAAAAATCATATCTACAAACATTACATAAGGCGTTGGTTTCAAAACAGGTTACATCTATTTTCAAAAAATTTTCAAGGCTGATAAAAAAATATTCAATTTAAACAAATAATCAATTCACCAGATTTAAAAAAAAATAGTTTTCATTATTTTGTTGACATTTTACTTCAAACAATAATGACGATTTTTTATGATATTCTCCTTTTTAAATCTCATTTAATATAAAAAATATGTTTCGATATACCTGCCTCAGATCGTGTTATCTGATATTTATTTATGTTTACGCTTGGTAAAACATAAATTCACTATAAATTTAATGAAGTAAGAAAAAAAACCATTATCTAGTCATAATTCATTATTTATTAATTTTTTATACAATACTTTTCGACATTTAGTCCCTATCAATTGTTAAAATGAATGAAGTATAACTGGATAATGGGATTTTTCTTACTTTATTATGTTTAAAGTATTTAGTCCAGTAAAATATATCAAATGGAAAACATATAACTTTAATCAATATAATTAAACAATATATATATACTGGTTTCGGCACCAGACTAAAATTAGACTGAGATAATCAAATGAATTAACCTTTTATTTTTCATACCGCTCGTATCTATCATATCAAAACAAATCTATTTTTTTTTTAGAGAACAATAATCATATGATAAACTCTTAACCTAAAACTAATACAAATATTCTATACACACATAACTCCCCCCTTCCAGTTCCTGCACAGAAGGAATTATCACAAAAAATAAAAATAAAAAAAGAACGAGAAAGTAAAAGAAACAAAGGAATATACAAAATTAAATGAAGAAATCATAAAACACACAAAAAACAACAACCAAAAAAAAATGTCTCTGGCATGCATAAGTTAACCTGACTCAGGTGTAGCAGCCGCAGGCGGGACAGGTGACAGAGCATGAGGCACTCGAAGCTCCTCCAGATGAACGGTCCGAACGCGAAATGGATAGTGCACATCCCGAATCGTATAGAGGTTGTGTTCGCGAACAGTCACGATTTTGTACGGACCTTCGTATCGCGCCGAGGCTTTAGTACGCGCAGTGCGTAAACGTCTATAAACAATCGAACCCAATGGCAGGGGACCCTTGGTATACACTCCGGCCCGAGCGTTGGCTTTGTGCACCCTGGTGGTCTTTTCTCGGATTAGTTTCTCGCGTACCTTTTCCCACGTAGATTTACGATTGGCTCGTGATTGATGGATCATGGTACGTAATTCTTCATTATTGACTGTGATGAGGTCACCCCTATCCCTTCGCGCCTGTCCGAACACAATTTCGATTGGGGATAATCCCGTTGCCGAATGGATCGTATGATTGTATGCGATTATTGCTCGCGGCATAGCGTCATAGGAATCAAGATTTCTTCCCAACTTCAATAGCCGCAGGTGTTCTCCCAGTGTATTGTGTAACCTTTCCACTGCCCCCCTGCCTGTAATATGATGGGGGGTATTAAGTCGCCACTTGATCCCCAACTGGGCACACTCTTCGCGAATCAACGAATTATCAAACTCGCGACCACAATCAGAAGTGACGTCCTCGGGTACTCCATAGGTCGCACACCAATGGAGGATGCCTTCCCAAACAGCCTTCGTGGGCTTCTCCGCGATAGGGTAAGTCATGGCGAGTTTACTAAAAGTGTCCAGAATAGTGAGCCAGGATTGTCCCTCATTAGAATAGAGGTCGACTTGCACCGACCTGAGAGGTTCCATCGCCGTGGGGGTGACTACCTGTTCTGCCACCGGCGGCTGTCGATCATATTTCACGCGCTGACATATGGCACATTGATCTATAAAATCTTTCACCGTGCGACCCATCGATTTCCAAAAGTAGATGCGTTTCAATGCACGTAACGTCTCGTCGATCCCCCGGTGATTTGTTTTGCCACTGTGGTGATCCCTAATGACCCGTTGCTGTGCTGTGGTATCGGGTACCGTTTGTACTAGCCGAAGGCAACGCACTAGAGAACCACCTACCCCGATTCTTTCTTGGCGCCACAACCGTCTGATTTTATCAAGGAGGACCTTGTTGCCGACGTAAATGTGACCACGGCGTCCCGGTACGCAAAACTTGGAAAAAATCCGTTCTACTTCGACGTCATCTACTGTCGGTGGAATACGAATCGTAACCGTCGATAACCCCTCATACATTGATGAACTCGTCTCAGTTCCCACACCTTGTTTGGACCGAATAACCATTTGGAACCTCTTATCATTGATGATTTCATCAACTTCTGGGAGTTCCCTAGCTCGTTCCGGTGAGACCGCGCTCTCCTCCAACTGTTGACGTATTAGTGGAATCTCTGGTCCGTGCTCCGCCCCATCCCGCAAATAACGCACCGCAAATGGCTCGACCGACGTGCTTTCTTCCTCTACAGCATTAATGACCAGATCGCGCGACAGCCAATCCGCCACCGCGTTCTCTACCCCTTTTTTATGAATTACTTGGAACGTATAGGGTGCCAATCGTTCCTTCCAACGGGAGACGCGCGCTGACGATTCCTTAAGCGTGGCCAAATAAACAAGTGGTTTGTGGTCCGTCAATAACTCGAAACGACGCCCATATACATAAGGCCGGAAGTACTCAACCGCCCACACTACCGCTAAGAGTTCACGCTCGATAGCACTATATCGTTGTTCAGCCGGATTAAGTTTCCGGCTCGCGAAAGCGATCGGCTTTTCCCCTTCCACGAAATTCTGCGACAGGACCGCCCCAATAGCAACCTCACTCGCGTCTGTGGTGATCCAGAACATAAGATGAAAATTTGGAAAAGCCAACAACGGTTGTGACGTCAAGATTTCCCGGCACTTATGGATGCTATCGACCTGGGAGGGCCCTAGATAAAACCGTCTTTAGTGTCTCCGTCAGAGGTTTAGTTAATTCGGCAATCCCTGGAATGAACCGCCTGTAATAGTTCACCATTCCTAAGAATCTGCGAATCCCCCGAACATTGTTAGGTAATGGTGCTTCTTGGATGGCTTTCACCCTTTCTCGATCGGGCTGTACCCCTTTTCGCGACACCACGTGTCCCAAAAACCTTATCTCTGGTAATCCAAATTTCGATTTTCCCTTAGATAATTTAAGACCGAACTCGCGGATTCTGTCAAACACCCTCCCAAGATGCCTCAAGTGATCCTCTTCGGAACGACTAAAGACAATTAAATCGTCCATATAAACTTGGGCGAAGTCCTCTCCTAAACCTCTCTGGAACTCGTCCATTAACCTTTGGAAAGTCAGTGGGGCCCCCTTCAGCCCGAACGGCATTCTTACGAATTCATAATGGCCCCGCTCCCAAGAAAACGCGGTTTTCCCAATGTCCTCGGCAGCCATTTTAACTTGGTGGTACCCGCTTTTTAAATCCAGGGTACTAAAAATCGTCGCGCCTGCCAATCTGTCCAGAATGTCCTCCACGCGGGGAAGCGGGTATCGTTCGTCTTCTGTTGCTTCATTCAGCTTTCTATAATCGACCACGACCCTATATTGTTTCTCCGTTTGCGTGTCTTCATCTTTCTTTTTCTCAACTACCCACAACGGACTATTAAACGGGGAATTACTTGGTCTGATAATTCTCTGGCGCAGGAGATCGTCCAATTGTTCCTTAATAATATCCCTCAACGCCTGTGGGTAACGTCTATCTTTGACATACACCGGGATATCCGTTTTTAATCTAATCCGATGAACCGTTTTCCCGGTAGTGGGTAAAATCTCATTTTCCGTATAGAAGAGGTCTTTATTTAGCTCTACGATATCCTTAATGGGTGCCCTGTCACAATTTACCGCACCAATTTCGATACCACCACCGCCGCTCGTAACTGTGGTCTGATATGGCCGTTCACCTAGTTTGAAGTGCCAATTCCCCCGATCGACTGTCAATTTCAACCCAGCTAACCGCAGGATATCCCCCCCTACAATGAAGTCATACCCCGGCATTATCGTTTCCACCACATGAACCTTAACCTCCACATCCCGTCCTGCCAAGTCTGTACAATTGAAGTACACCTCTCCTAAGGTTGTGCACCGCCCGCTCACGGTAGCGATACTGCACTTGCATCGTTTGTGTCTCCCCAATAGTCCTAGTTTCTCGGCCGCTTTTATACTAATTAGGGAATTTGTACTCCCAGTGTCAACTAGGAACCTAACACCTGTCCCCCCCATTCTCGCCACGGGCAATCGTGTTCGTTCCCCCTTTTTCGCCGCGTTAATAATAATTATCCCTACCGAACCGTTGCCCCACCTAACACCGTTTCCTCATTCCCTTCGTTGTTGTTCCGGCCCTGCCTCTGAACCAGAACGACCGCCTCTCCAGGAGTTCCCAACTCTTACCTCATGCTCTCTCCCTGCCGACGCGCAGCGTTCGGAACTGACGCTCTCCTCTGCCGACGACTCCCCACTGGAATAGCAGTCACCGCCCCTCCGATAAGTCCGCTTCTCTCGCAACTCCTGGTTGTTGACTTCCATCGGTTCAGGCCTGGATTCCCTTCTGAGTGGTCTAGAAGTCCGTCTCGGGCACTCTCGTGCAAAATGTCCCTTCCCGCCGCATTCGTAGCACCGCGTCAGACTGCACTGCGCTACTACGTGACCGGGTCTATTGCATTCATAACACCGACGCTCCGGTCGTTTCCTCCTCTCTTCAGATCCTCTGCTGGGTCGGTTCTCGGAAGGCCGACTGCTGCGCCTAGGCGGACTCTTATAATGTCTTCTTGTGGATCTCACCTCGGTCCATTCGCCCTCGCACTTCTCTCGCCGTGCCTTGTTCCTGTCATGCGCGTCTACCAACTCGTGTGCACATTCAACAAAATCTCTATCACGTGATAGAGAACCTGGTCGGTCCATATAATGGTTCAGCTGTACCTTCAGGAGACCACGTACAAACTCCAATCGCCGGCCGCCATCCTCTTGGCCAAAAGCTTCAACCATTTTTTCCACCACTCTATTGTAGAGAACTAAAAGTTTTTCTGCAAATTCGCCCTCCGACTGGCCTTGATTCCGCTTCACATTCACCAGATAAAACACGTCTTCTTCCGGAGTCCAGCGCCCTCCGCCGTACAGCTTCTTCAATCGTTCTTTCAACGTATCCCATGAATGAGTTGTATCACCTTGTATAGCGTTCAGGAGTCGTCGTGAAATACGGCCGACCAATGCCGCTTCTAGCATTTTCACGTCTGACTCGAATATGGTCCCATTCTCCTGTCGTGATACAATAAGAGTCATAATCTGGTCGGCGCCTTTTATGAAGTGATCCAGATCACCAACTGTACCTGTGAATGGCTCTAATTGGCCGATGACTTCATGTATAAAGGCAGAATTTTGCTTACGTACCTTTACTAACTCTATTTGCGCCGACTTTTTTGCCTCCGTGAGCTGAGCCATCAATTGCGCATGTTCTTCCGCCGCCTTCGCCAACTGGAATTCGAACTTCGCGCGTTCCTTAATTAGCTCGTTTGATTCAACCATCATACGAGTGCTTTCACTTCTTAATTTTTAAAGAAACGCAACGAACAAACTCCCGGGTTTCGGCACCAGTTAAAATTAGACTGAGATAATCAAATGAATTAACCTTTTATTTTTCATACCGCTCGTATCTATCATATCAAAACAAATCTATTTTTTTTTTAGAGAACAATAATCATATGATAAACTCTTAACCTAAAACTAATACAAATATTCTATACAAACATAACTTATATATATATATATATATATATATATATATATATATATATATATATATATATATATATATATATATACATACATACATACTTTAAATTTTTCATACATCACCTATTTTCATTTAATGTAATGGATGTAACCACTTTGGATAGGATATGGAAACTTTTGGATTTTTGAAGGATCTAGACAGTTTTTGTTTACACGATTCAATCGGCTGTAAAATCTGTGGTAGAGACTAAAGCAGTGGACTGTATTATTCACGACAACGCACAAAAAAATAAAACAATCATAAATTTCTTACTTACCCTCTGCTGGGAAAAATCGCTGGACTGCAAGTAAAGGGGGGAGGATTCTCTGCAAGTAAAAGGGGGGGGATTCTCTGCAAGTAAAGGGAGGGTTTCGGGATGGGATGAGACGGGACTGGCGGAAACTCGAGGAATCAATCCTCGTTGACCTGCACTTTGATTCGTCCAACTTCTTTTAGGCGCTCCGATTTTACGTAATTATAAGCAATGCAATTCTTCCCTGACCATATATACAACACAATTTTATATAATACCAATTTTACGACTACAATCTGCGTGTTGTTTTTTTACAACTGAGGCCAATGAGAACTGGAATATTTTTTTAGTTTCTAAAACATATGTTTCTCCCAACATGATAAATGATTTTAAATTATATGGCTCAAACATACTCCCGCCCCTGAAGACTCCTCTTCCGAACAATGGAGTTTAAGGATTGGAGAGATTAAAAAAAAAATAGCGGATAGTTTACTCAACAAAAAATTATACGAAATTCAACTGAAACCAAATAACGATTGTCTATTTACATATTTACAATTTCTCGAATCCTCTACTGACTAGGCAAGGGGCAGAGCTTCACAATCGGCCGTCTCATGGTCCCTTTGTTGGTTCGAACTACGGCTACTCTTACCACCCTATCTTGGCCCGGAAAAACTTCCTCGACTATGCCTAACGGTCACTGTAGGGGAAAGGGAGATAATGTGCCCTGGAATTGGTAGAGGATTTGAATTGGAAGAGACTATAGATTTAAGAGGGATTTTGTGAGTTTATGGTGTTATGGCTCTTTGACGAGCATCCTTAGGAAAATAAACATTCTTGTAATTATGTACCGTACGTAAAACGTATCTAAGATCGCTGGTTCGTAGCACGGCAGGTGACCCTAGGATTTTTTTAAGGGAGAAAAAAATCCTTAGTTACGCCGTCCTTCGGAATTAACGTTAAACGGGGGTCCCGAGCCTGTACGATGTCAGGTACTCGTTATAAATCCCTATCCTAATTAAACCTGGATAGGAAAATTTTAGAGCTCCCAATGTAGCATCGCCCGACAGGAGCATAAAGTGACGTTAAATGAACAAACAAACAAACGCATATAATAATAACTGGACTAACTTTTCTCTTAATGTACGAGTTGATTGGTGGGCGTATAAAATTCTCATGAAGCAGAGAAAATATTTAAAACTGACGAAAGAAAACGAGGGTTTTATGGGAGAGTGTTTACTGGCTCGAGAAAACTATTGACCGAGATCTGACCTCTCTTTAATTTTTCATCCATACTCGATGATCTTAATCCTGAAAGTCTTTCATATTTTTTTTTTTTAAGAATTCTAAAAATAGAATGCATTCATCTCTAGAAGTTTTTTTTTTTTTATACAGACAATTTTTCTATGTATCACAAATAATTTCGACTGGGAAGCGTAAGCGGGAAGATTGCGTTTTGCGAAATGGCGGATTCGGGTTGGGGTGGTGACCCGTGGACAGAAGTTTGTGCTCAGAGATTGGCGATATCGGGATTGAACCTTCGGGTTCCCTAAGCCTTATTATTGTTATAACATATAATTTAATAAATAAAATAATAATAAGGTGAACTGTACCACTATAACCGATGAAGGGTTTCTGATTCATTACAAGGTAGATACTGCACAGTTTTGAAGCCATCCGTATTACTGGGAGGTGATTAGATAATCATCACACTCAACTGTTTTTCCCCTATTGAGTGTAAACAATATATAGAGGTTGAGTGAGCCCAAGTAGGTTCCGCAAATCCTACGAGATCGATCTGTGGCTGTAGTTAACAAAGAGTAGACTTGAATTGTAAGAATGAACACATTTATTTTAAATGGAACGATTAAACACAAGATACTTTCTGGCATGAACTGACTATATTGACTATTAACTTTTGATTAGTGTTATAAGTTATATCCTAATATAGTGATTAGTTCTTAATAATAACAGATATAAATTATTTTTAATCAAAAACAAATTATGTTTTGTTCTAAGTAGTCATTAGGCAACAACAATTAATAAATTAAAAACAATATTTTTCTTACAAAATACTTAATATGTAGTTTCCCCTGTGGGATCTGTAAACCTTTCTTGGGCTCGCCCAGCCTCCATAGCGTGGAAACCCTTAATAGGAATGATAAACCGGTGTCTTAGAAACAGGACAGTCTCTACCATGTGGCGAAGCTAAGAAAATTATTATTCAGTCTCAAGGCTGGGTTTTAACCTGAAATAAAAATAAAGAATAAAATAGAAAACAAACTTTATTCTGGGACCAAGTCCCTTTAGAATAACAATAATTAACAGATAAAATAAACATAATATTCATCTGGCCAGGAGGCTACATAATAATACAAATCATGAAGTAATCAAGATTGACAAAACATAAAAAAATCAGATATAGAAAAAAAATATATATGAATAAATAAAAAGTACGATTATATGAATAATTAGAAAGTATTGATATTAACAAAATAACATTAATACAACAGTTTACAACGTAATTGCTAAATAAAATAAGTGAATGGTAGCATGCGATAAAGTATTTACAAAGTCTGTATCTTCTTTGTTGTTGGAAAAATAAAAAAAACACGTAGCTAACAAGATCGAGTATTCAATGCTAATTTATTCAAGCGGAAGATTGACCAGCCTGGAGAGCGTCTTTTTGGGATGCCAAGAGATAAAGGAAAATTAGTGATTTAAATGCAGCCAATGAAGAAGAATGGCGGATGAAAGGAGGGATTGAGTTCCACACAGTGGTGGAGCGGGCGATGAAGGAACGTTCGAATGCCTTAGTTCTGTGGGATGGATAGCAAAGATCGGAAAGGTGGGATCTTGTTTTGTGGTTCTGGACAGAGGTTTTGAATCGGAGGAGACTATAGATATATGAAGGGTGTTGCGAGTTAATGGATTGGTATAGAAAAACACTAGGTAATATTGTCTACGAATGGGAGGGAAGAGCCACTTTAACTCATCACAGTGATGTGACAACCGGGATCGCCTCGGAGTACCAAGGACAAATATTAAAGCGCAGTTCATTATTCTTTTAAAGCGGCCCTTCAGCATTTTCGAAAGGCCCCTGTATACCACACTACAGTAGTCAAAGTGGGGGGATATAATAATAATATTCAGGATGAACTGAAAAAGTAGAAAGAAATCATTTTCAGATTGTTTGTCCAGTTACTTTTAGTCTTATAGAATTGTAAATTATTATATTATATTATATAAGACTTATAGAATATATCTAGTCCATTTCTCGACAACGTGGGATCGTAGATAAGGTTTCAAAAATTAATTTTAAAAAACAAAACCGTATTACATTTCAGTGGCGCGTTGACTATTAATAAAAAATCCTGGATGTGGTTAAGGTTTTTTGCTGAGCATTCCTCGCCCCTGATCCATTCCTGGCTTAGAATAAGAGTAAAATAAGAAATATTTATTTATTTCATTAAACAATAGTTTTCGGGGTCCTTGTCATTCTTTAGTTAATAATATTATGTTAAAAATATTCATACATGTAAATAGAATTTATAATAATATTTTATTTATAACCACACTCCCCAAGTGAGCCTATTATTAAAATATGAATATCCTCTTAGAACTGCTTTGAGTGGTGATTATTAGGCATTAAATATAATAATGTAACAGAGTCAAGTGTGGTCTAGTGGTTACCATAACAAACTAATATGCCCAAGATGGCGGGTTCGCAGCCCGGTTATGCTGTCCTTCAGAAGGGACGTAAAATGGGGGCTACGATGTCATGTATTCGTTAAAGATCACTATCCTAATTATACCTGGAAAGGCAAAATTAAGGACTCCCAGTGTAGCATAGCCTATAGTTATAGCAGCATACAGTGGGGTTAAATAAATAAACAAACTTCATTATTCATGGTTAATTTTAAAAAGACAATATTTGACATTTATTTGGTCATATTAAACATGCATCTTCTTTAGGGCTATGTCAAAATTTAATAGATCGCTAAGGTACAAAAATCCTTGCAGGCTAGTTTCACTTAGTAATGTAATTACTGAAAAAAGTTATTTAATTAACATCTAAATGTTTTGGAATTCAGAATCACTTTCTACATAGTCCATAAAAAAATAACCTATTTGAATTTAAGAAATTTTAAAATAGGGCATCTTTAAGAGGATAAATAGTTAAATTTTTATGTGCGTAATATTTAAAATAATGAATTCTAATAAATATAAATAAATTTGTTTAAGATATATTATCTGATTTATTTAGATTGTTCTGCTGCTTGGCAACATAGATATAAGATGTTAATTTAACTCTCGCAAACGTTTTTATGCCAGAAGCCTTTAAATCGGTTTTTTTGAGGCTTTATTTACGAATGTTTTGGCTAGATTTATTTTTAATCTCTTTTCAATATTGATATTTTAAAAAGATAGCTAACAGAAGGTTTTTAATTATTTAGAAGCCGTAGCTTTTACTATTTGTAATCGTAATTTCATATAATAAAGGAGGTTCTGAAAAAAACAAAACAATTATTTACGAAACAGCCGCGGGTATTCGAGGAGCCGAGAAGCGGATCTTGACCGAGAGGCTAGTCATCGGAGAGTTCCGTTTTGACTTATATACACCTTTTTTGAAATAGCGGGCGGGTGTTCGAGGAGCCCAGAAGCGGATCTCGACCGAGAGGGCTAGTCATCGGGAAGTTCCGCATTCTAGAAACCAGTTGATAACACTATACTGAGAATGTACAATCAATGTTCAGTTGTGCCATCACCTGACACACACTTCCAAAAAAAAAATATTTTTGAACTGACCGGCTGAGCTAACCGGGCTGGAAAGGCCCATGAGGCGGCACCCAGCCATTCCCCTCCACGAAGGAATGCCTAACGGCGGTCCCGTGGAGTGTGGAGAACAGGTGGGAGGTGGTTTTAGTGGGTAAAAATCCCACACACGGATAGGTACGGGCCTATCCGCGTCTTTAGAAGATTTCCACCTTCCGACGTAAAAAAAAAAAAAAAAAAAAAAATGCAACCAAGTAGTTGTGTTTTTGTTTGTGAAAATTTGCAAGGATAAAATAGGTCGATTCGATGTATCTCAAAAAATTATTACTAACTAGCTTTCTTTTTTGTTAAGTATCATGATAATTATCTAAATGAAAACCTCTGGATTTATTCTTTTTCTTTTTTTATATAATAAATAAAATCTTAAAAAACCTTTAGGTTTCTCTAGAAAAGAGGTTACTGGCAGTTGGAACTACTTCATCTTCCTATATCTCTACTTTCTGCTAAGTCTTTTGTTTTGCCTTTGGTTCGTTCTAGCCAGCTAGTTACATTGGTCTTGAATTTACAGATATCTTTTGGGAAAAGAGAATTAATGACTACAGATAGAAACTTAGAAAAGAAAATAGTAGAGACAAAGTACTGGAGAATTAAAATAACAAATAAATTCAAGTATCTGGCATCCCTCCCCAGCCTAAGGAAAATGTCAGGGATAGAAAGAAGAATAGTAAGACGAATTTACGGCCCAAAGAAGACATAGGAAGTCTATAGGTTCAGACCTAATATTGAAATTTGCAATGAAGTATATGATTTGGAAAAGGGTATAATAATAAGAAGAATTAGGTTCAACGTACATATGATGAGGATGCACCCAAAGAGATCAAATAGAGAAATCTTCTATAAAACGAGAGGATACGTCAAACAGATGAAGGTAGAAATTGAGATTGAAAATATCAGACCAAGGGTAGTTCGAAAGAGATGATTATGGGAAGAGACTAAAAAAAACTAAGGTCCTTGTGGGAAAGAGAAATACGAGAAAAATAATAGCGTGGACTGGGCATTTCCAAGAAGGAAGATACAAAAAAAAATCTAATTCACTTGTGTAAGAATTTCCACTACCTGAATAAAAAAAAGTTGAAGGTTTAATTGCTAGAAATCTAACCGATTTGTGAAGCATTCACCGGAAGTTTAGTAAAGAAGACACAAACTTCAATTTCTTTATCTAGCACTTGATTAGAACAATGTTGGTGAATGAAGTTGGAGCTCATTGAAGATTTTTTTTTAATTTACCATCTTCTGTGGCACAATTTTAATTTGATTTCAATTTTTTTCTTTTTTTAATTATTTTATTGAATTGTACAACTGTAATATATACATCTAGTACAAGGGCTATACGACTAACTAGATACATGAAAGGACATGTAGAAACTGGCATCATTAGAATCTGATCCCTAGGCCATCACCACTTCAAATGCCTCGGAGGATTGTCCGGGATGGAATTGGATGAAAGGATGGAAACTAGTGGGTTTGGATGGAATGATTAAATACGAGAGGAATTCTATGGTTTGGTGGAACCCCAACCATAGTTCAATTCGGTAAGTCCATAGGTCTTTTAACAGTCACATAAATAAGTCCTTTGTAATTTATCTGAAGCTTTGAGCGTTTGTCTAGTATGTGTTGAATTAGTCGGAAGCGTCTTTTGTCTTTTCAGTCTTCTGTGAGGGTTCCAATTTAGACGTTTGTCTAAGTTGAGTCCTAGGTAGCGAATCCGTTTAACAGGGAGAAGTGGAGTACTGTTAAAGGGTACTACAGTAGGACAGGAAGTCATGGGTTTTCGGCGAAGGGTAAAGGTAATTTGATGGGACTTGTTGGAATTAATTTTAATTCTCCAATTCCAAAAATTATTTCCTTCAAGTTTTCATCAACTAGTTTCATTTATTGCAATGGGCGCGCCGAAACTATCCAACACTGAAAAAATTCCCTCTCGATATTCCGAACGAAAAGGCTGAAAACGATAAATTCCTTTGACATCACTATTTGCCAACGTGCGTTCATCCTTGTAACGATCGATCAAACCCTTCCACATTACTTCATAATTAGCTGATGTGTGGGTTTCACATTTTTACAAATATTCAATGCCGATCCCGTGAGCCTAGATGTCAGATGTTGCATTTTTTCCAAAGCCGATAAAGACGAGTCCTCATGGACAAGGTATTAAACAATTCATAAAAAACAGGCCAATGTTCTAGTGAGACATCAAACCGCGGAATTTCGATCGTACGTAAACGTGCCGCTAAAGTATCTCCCGCTACTGTCTCTTGAATACTCGAATTCCCTTTGTCTGACCCATCCGACTTCGGGTGGATAACAATGTTTGTTGGCTACCCCTTCAATCTGTTCCACCATCTCGAATATCGATTCCGTGAATGTCGGTTCGAAATCTTCTACGAATTCTATAGAAATTTCATTAATTTCGCGTTCGTCAAATTCTCGTAATGTCTTATCTAATAATGGATAAGATAATTTAAAACGCCGCACTTTTTGCTTCGGTACATTTTTTCGATAAATCAAAAATTCTCTGAACTCTTTCGAATAAAATTTCCTTCTTTTTATTTAAGATTTTCAATAACCGTTCCGCTTTCGTATAGTCCATGAATGCTAAATTTGTAAATCAAAATAAAATAAAATTATAAACTTTATAATAACAAATTTAACGTTATAACTATTAACCGCTAATAGTAACTGCTATAATATTAAACGTTACAACAAATTATTAACCGTTATTATTTTAGCAGTAACACAATATTATTAGCCGTTATAATTCGTTCACAAACTTTCGTGAAACAGCTATTTATCGAAAAAATTTCTTTCTAAGGATTATTTCTAAGTATAATTATACTAGACCGTATACTCAAGAACAAACTTGCTTAATCCCGTTCTAAACTGGTCAAAACTTTCCAAAGACGCACCTACGAATAACAAATTTTACAGCTAATTGATCTTCTACAACCATTAAAATAAAATTAATTGTGCATGTGATGGACCAATGTTTAGGCGATTCAATCGGCTGTAAAATCTCTGATAGAGGCTAAAGCAGTGGACTGTATTATTCACGACATCGCACAAAAAAAGAAAACAATAATTAATTTCTTACTTACCCTCTGCTGGAAAAAATCGCTGGACTGCAAGTAAAGGGGGGAGGATTCTCTGCAAGTAAAGGGGGGGGGTTCTCTGCAAGTAAAAGGGGGGGGGGTTCGGGATGGGATGGGACTGACGGAAACTCGAGGAATCACTCCCCGTTTACCTGCAATTTGATTCGTCCAACTTCTTTCAGGCGCTCCGATTTTACGTAATTATACACAATGCAATTCTTCCCCGACCATACAGACAACACAATTTATATAATACCACTTTTATGACTAAAATCTGCGTGTTTTTTTTTACAACTGAGGCCAATGAGAACTGGAATATTTTTCTAGTTTTTAAAACATATGTTTCTCCCAACATGATAAATGATTTTTAATTGGCTCAAACAGTTTTATAACAAACACACTTAATTCATCATTTCTAGCAATATAAACTTATACAAATTTTTTTGGGGGGAAAATGGATGCTCTCTATTTTGAAACCAAACGCCTCACATATCCCTATAATATTAAAAAGGTTTTAATGATGTAATATGTTATCGGTTCTAGGTGTTGCCTAGAAACGGACCGAGGAACTACATTTTATATGGTCTTTTGTCGTGGTCGATCAGTTAAATTATAAATATTTTTCAAAATTGTCAAATCGCAGAGCTGTTCCTGACTTCATTAAGACGTTACACAAAATACAGAACTTTTTTTTAACTTAAATGGGAAAAAATGTAATACATCGATTTAAAAATTAAAACAAGCGATATCTTATTCCAAAATTAAGAGATTTGTCTTATAAACTATATATTTTTTCCCTATAAATCTCTAAAAAACGTTTAGCGCTACAACTCGTGGAGGATCTGGGGTTCAATACATGGGAAAGACTGTACTGCTTCATGAACATCGGTTGTGCAGGGAGGTGAGTTGTCCTAGATCACGCTCAAACTGTCAGATTTTCATCTTTATTTTGGGTAACTTCTTTATAGAGGCTGATTGAGCCCCAAAAGGGTTCTAGACCCCATATGTTCTATCTCAGGCCGCTTAAAGATCAAATAAAAGTCTTCCCAGCAGCGGGATTTGAACCTAGGACCTTCGGGATGGTTTCTCAGTGCTCTACCACTGTGCCACTCCGCTTCCTGTTCCCTATAAAACAAGTATACATTTTTTTTTTAATATTTCATTATTTTAATTAATGCAAAATACTGAATATTGTAAAACAACACTTTTTGTTTAATTTACTACTGAATAATGATACTACGTCAAGTAAGAAGAATAAAAGATCTATAATGGCATGAGATGGGAGAAGTGGAGGAATTAACTTCTGCTAGTACTTGAATAACAAGTTCAACTTAGGAGATCACGAGATCATCTTCTTTTCAGACACCTTGGAGGATTATCGGGAACTCAACAAGTGGTTTGAGTAGGAATGTTGTAACGAAGGCCAAATAAGTAACTAATGGGAAATAAAGATGTTTTATTCGTGTCAAAGTAATGATCGTTGAGGATTTTACGATGGATTTTGTAAGGTTGGATACGGGAGGTTGGATACGGGAGGTTGGATACGGGAGCAATTCGATGACTTTGTGGAGCCTCAAAGCTCTTTTGCGTAAGTCCAGTTGGGCCTTATGATTGTCATGTAATGAGTCTTTTCTAATTAATTGAAATCTCAGAAAACAGTACTAAGTGAGTATTAATATAGGCTCACTAAAGGGGCCAATACATGATCAATATTACTGTCAGTATTTAACACTTTTTCCATATTTTGATGTAGTGTCGACTCAGGGCTATATTTTTTATTTTATCTTCATTACAATGTCGAGTATTATAATTATCTACTTTCTTTTTACGTATTTTTACTATTCTGTAATTTGTATGTACTATTATTTTTGTAAAACTTCTAAGCAAACTCTTTCTGTATTTTACTAATGTAAAATCAGAAATAAATAAATAAAAAACACACAGTTCACCTTTTTCTCACGCAGATTTATATCTAATTTTTTAATGCGTAGAGCGTGTTTAGCAATTGTGGTCGCCATGGCATTGGAAAAAAAGAGGAAAAGACGCTTGTGGGTGAAGGATTGGCTATTGGACAGGGATAAGTTCATCCATTTAAACTTTATCAACAAGATTTCAGTAAAGGAACAATCAGATTACTATAATTATTTTCGTGTGAATGAAAAAGTATTCAATCATTTATTAAATATGGTTTCTCCTCATATTATAAAACAAGATACAAATATGAGGGAAATATATGCCACAAACAGCGGTTGGCAGTAACCCTACGGTATTTAGCAACAGGCTTTTGAGGACTTAAAGTTTTCAACGATAATTTCTCCGTTGATTGTGATAGAAACATGTGAAGCTCTCGTTTAGACGTTAGGAAAAATATTTGATTTTCCATATACAATTCACAATTTTACGTATGAAAATAAGTTGCATCCTGTTGTTATAGGAAACATATGAAGTTTTAAGAAAAACATTACATAAATCATTTATAACTTATGAAAAATGTGGCTATGTTTTCATTATTGCATCGGAAATCAGTCGAAGCATTGCACTCAACAGCTACAGAATACTGACGAATGAAAGATACCCTTCCCCTACGCCGAGTTGAACTGAGGAATGATGGAGTGAACAATCACTCATCAATATCCAACTTCAGTACATCAGTATTGCCCATCAGTAATACTGATCGTGTATGGGCCCCTTAAGAGGGTACAAACTAAGCACTAAACTCAACTCCAATTTGTGGAGTAATATCGGGCTAGCTCTCTTAAAACGTCAAGTACCTCCTGTAATAAAATAAATGAACAGTAGTTTAATTTGTAAAATGGGGAACGAAGGTTACCCCTATATTCTATAAAGTTTCTTTATTAAAACCTCATTTAATCTAAGGCAGACAAATCTAATTATTTTGTATTTTTGTTTCAGGTAAGAGCACTGTTTTTCTCTGGAGTCATTCAAAGTAATGTATGTTTTATTAATTATATATTACTAGGGGCCCGCCTCGGCTTTGCCAGTTCTATAAAATATTCTAATAATGCCTAAGGTAACTAAAGTATATAAGTTGATAAGTTGATATAAGTTGTTATTACATTAGTTTTAATTTTGTTTACTTATTTACATATTTTATATTTAAACTACTAACATTCTTTTATATCAAAAAAGGCTATTATATATTTACATCTTCTCTGTAACTAATCTGATAATGTACAGTTAGGGGTGTCTCCTGGATGAGACGAAACCCACACTTTCACTATGTGTTAAAGTTTAAAATTCATTATTAAAAAAACCATGTAAGGCTAGGAATAGCCGATCTGGAAATAAAGAGAATAATAAATAAAAAGTGGATCAAACGTTTTTAACTTTTAAACCAAATAAAATTCAGAAAAACGATGCTGGTAAAAGTTGTAGTTATTCAGGCCTAGTATGAAGAAATAAAAAAAACATTTTTTGTTTTTTCACTTTAAGTGGTCAATATCGACCTTCAAAAAATCTAGTTTCCTCTTGACCCACATTTATTTTTATTTTTCTGAAACGTGCAATACAGAACATGGAAAACATGTATGTAACATTGTTTTCTATCTTTCATAGGTTAAGTAGAAAAAGCATTCAAAGTTCACTACATTAGTACACCTCCTTTAAGAGGAAACGTAATGTAGCATAAGTTATTTTATTTAAGAGTTTTTAGTCGTAATAACTTACTAATCAAGGTATTTTGAATCTTTCAGAATATGTCTGGACATTTAAAAACCTTAATTTTAATAGAAATCTGTTTCGACGTTTACACAGAAAACAATTTTAAATTAAAATTAAGGTTTTTAAATGTCCAGACATTTTCAAAAAGATTCAAAATACCTTGATTAGTAAGTAATTACGACTAAAACTCTTAAATAAAATAACTTGATGCTACATTACTTTTCCTCGTAATGGAGGTGTACTAATGTAGTGAACTTTGAATGATTTTTCTACTTAGCCTATGAAAGATAGAAAACAATGTTACTTATATTGTATCCATGTTTTGTATTGTACATTTCAGAAAAATAAATGAGGGTCAAGAGGAAACTACATTTTTTGAAGGTCGATATTGACCATTTAAAGTGAAAAAACAAAAAATGTTTTTTTATTTCTTCAAACTAGGCCTGAATAACTACAACTTTTACCTGAATCGTTTTTCTGAATTTTGTTTGGTTTAAAAGTTAAAAACGTTTGATCCACTTGAAATGGGACACCCTGTATATATATATATATATATATATATATATATATATATATATATATATATAGAGAGAGAGAGAGAGAGAGAGAGAGTGAGAGAGAGAGAAAGAGAGTGAGAGAGAGAGAGAGAGAGAGAGAGAGAGAGTGAGTGAGTGAGAGAGAGAGAGAGAGAGAGAGAGAGAGAGAGAGAGAGTGAGAGAGAGAGAGTGAGAGAGAGAGAGAGAGAGAGAGAGAGAGAGAGAGAGAGAGAGAGAGAGAGAGAGAGAGGAGTACATTGGGCTGGAGGTGAACCCTATCGATCGAGGACTTGCCGTAGCGAGAGCAGGGCTATTGCTCCCCCGATCACGGAAGCCGCAACCTCTGCAGCTAAAACTTAATGTACTCACTCAGCCTTAGTCACGCAGTGGAGTCACATCTCATCTTAACTGATCGGGTCGCACGGAATAGTTTCATTTTTTTTAAATATATTAATAACGAGCATGTTGTCAACCTGTATAAGCATTTAGAAAACCTCGTCAAACATTCTGAACTGTATTTGCACTACAAACACATCTGGATCAGGCCCGGAGTTGGTTATTGAACAATGAAGTTCAAACCAGAGTTGGACAAAATGTAAGTTCAACTAATCAATTGCAAGTACTTATTATTTATGTTATTTTGTAGAATGGATAGTATAGCAGTACAGCATTGGCTAATCGCAATACCTAATTTACATTAAATTTTGCCTTTTGATCCCTGGTTCAATCTATTCTCTCTCGATTCGGAAATATCTAATATTCATTTATCATCTTACTGTATTATACATGAGCCGAGCAGGAACAAAAGCGGATAACTCCGAGCTTCAAAATATGAATTTTTCAAAATATTCCTTGGTTTAGTCAAGCAATTTTGAGATCACGGACCTTCCGGTTGAGAATCAAACTAAAACCATGGAAAATGTGAATGAAAACCATGATGGTAAAGTGTCAATCTTAAACTAGCGAAAAAATCATTTTTTTATTTCGTAATTATCCGTGTTTGATCCCGAATCCCTTATATATGAAGTAATTCCTTTGATCTATCGTTTGAAACATGGTACCGACATTGTCCATTGTATGTGTTCCTCAACCAGGAGTGACGCCTGCGACCTGGACCTCTCTTTCCTTCAATCTTGCCCTGTATTATTAACTGCAGAAGACTATGCTTGCCATTTGGCATTACATGACCAAAGTATGCCAATTTATTTCTTTTCATCTTGTTAAATATCTTGAGGTATTTGTAATCTTTGGCGTACGATTTAGTATCTGCTATATAACTATCTGAAGACCATTCATTGAAGGATTGTTTGGTTCGGTACGACAACATTGAGAACATTTAGCATCTGAGTACAACATGGTCTGTCTACAAGGTCTGAGTTTGTTTGCATTCCACCTTCTTGCTTTCTGTATAAGAGACCTGATTGTATAAAAATGATCTCAGTTATCAGTTACTTATAATACTTTTAAAATTTTTATTTCTATTCATCATTATAGTATTAAAAAATACTTGTCAGGAACATACAAATAACTGTGTTGTAGGTCACATTTTTGGAGAGGAAGTTTATATGCAAAATTATAGTTTTGGAAATTTAGATAAACCTTTTTCTTCATATATATTATATTAAATGAAGTATCTTGTAAGTAGGTATTGATTAGGTATCTAGAAGGATTCGATCAATTTAGGGGAAAATTGGTACACTTGAAGCCCATAATAAAAATTCTCCTTTTTATCCTATTTCCTTTGTGCTTTTCCTCTACCCGGGCATGCCAACCGTTCCGTTCGCATTCCAACACCTTCTTGGAATCCATCCTTTTTCTTCTCTTCATCTAATCGAAATATACCACACCCATGGAAGTGTCTTCGTCATTTGTCTATTGGTGGAGGTTTGAGACCTTTTGGTTCATAAGGATAGACCATTCTACACAAGTAACGGAGCTACAATTAAAAAATGTGTGTGTATAATTCAACCCTGAGGTATAGTGAATAAATTTGGCACCCATACCAAAAGTTGTTGCTTTCCGAATTACCAAAAATAATTATTACTGAATAACATCTTTATGTTTAAATGTGATATATTACCTTCGAAGGATGGTGATCCTCAAGAATTGAGAACGATTTATTAGTTCAAGTGGAACTAAACACTGAGCCTACAACCTACAGGTGTGACAAGCCGGCCTCCAACATCAATCAATCCCTCCTAAGGCAATATCATTCTTCTTCTGTTGGTTTCATTTTATTTTATTATTATAATTTACCAATACAATATTAATTGAACTTTACTATGTTTTTTTCATTAAAAAGTATAAATTATTATAATATTTATAAATATATAAAAATAAAAAACTGTATCACTCTAACCCATGAAGGGTCTAGAAACTGTACAGTCTCTACCATGTACTGAACCCCAGGCCCTTCATGGATTATACTGGTGCAGGTTTTTTGTTGTACATAAAACTAAAAAGATAAGCTACGTCAACAATTATTACGGTTTTCCTGCAGGATAGTTTAATTAAGAAAAAAAACCTATATCATTACAACCGAAGGAGGGTTATTAAACCTTCCTTGAGGAAACACGTAATAACTTTTAATAATTATTGACGTAGTTTATCTATTTAGTTTTATGTACAACAAAAAACCTGCACCTCTATAATCCTTGAAGGGCCTGGGGTTCAGTACATGGTAGAGACTGTACAGTTTCTAGACCCTTCATGGGTTAGAGTGATACAGTTTTTTATTTTTATATATTTATAAATATTATAATAATTTATACTTTTTAATGAAAAAAACATAGTAAAGTTCAATTAGTATTGGATTGGACTGAAGTACTCGCTCTCCCAGTTAGTAATTTTATCAAGCTTTCATATTTTCCTCATGCTCTTCCATATTCAAGATTTCAATCCACATTGTATATATACATTTGTGCGTGTATATACAGATGAACTGCTGACGCTGTTCAGATGGCGTATCTCATTTATTGTGTGCAGTCTAATTGATTTTTTCAATTTTTTATTGATTTATTGATTTTTCACTAGGTGTGATCATTTTGAAATACTTTATATTTTTTTGTCTTAATAAATGGCTTCGATATGAAATGGCTGCCATTAGCAATAGTCGGAGATTGTTTTTGTCCATCGTTCCTCTCCCATTCTTTTGAAGTGGTCATACCATTTCAATCTTCTCGTTTCTTCTGTGGAGAGGATCGTTTTTTCCTGATCTATAAGTCGCCTTATCGTACTGTTAGGGACTTGTCAAGTTCTGAACGGCACAACTTCTCCAGTCCATCTCCACGGCCAACAGCTTCCTTTCCTCTTTTTTTTGTTACTGTCCACGTTTTCAATTAATGAGTGAAACATAATTTTTTTGTTTCTTAGGTTAGCCTGTTTAAGTTAGAAGTAAACTAATCAAGCTTTAATATTTCGTTCGTATTACTCCATACTCGCGTTTTAAATTTTTAATGTAAACACCAATTCATAAAGTTATTATAATAAAACACATCAAAGTTTTTTTCAGATGATGCATTTTAATTTTTAAAATACACTATTTATTCATGTATAAAATATGAAAGGAATATAATTCCCTACGATATTCATAATTTTATTAAGTCTTAAATTCATTTAGTGTTTTAAGGGGACAAAAATGCAAAATATATATATATAATTATATTTATATAAACTCTAAAATTTTGTTGATTTTATCTAATATTCTATTTATTTTTTTACAAAGGAATACCAAATGGCAAAGTGCCATACTTCAAACTCACATAAAAACAATGTATCTATGATGAGCAAAACAACACCCGTAATATCTTTCAATATAAATAAAATGCTCAGATATAATTTCATAGCTAAGCGAATACAGATTTTATTTTGTAGTATTTTGTAATAAACTCCAATCATGAAATTATTATTTTTTTTTATTCTCCAATTTTACGCCCCCCTCACAAGACCTCCCATGGGTGAAGTAACCTTCTCTCCCCTGAATTGGGCACCCCAGGAATTTTTATGTAATCAGTCTATACCCCGAACTGGAGTAGTTCTATTCTCCTTCAGAAAATATAAATAATATTTATAATAATTATATATATATTATATATATATATATACAGTAAAATATATTATTATTTAGTGAGATAATAAATATTAAACATTGCGCAATTCGCATTATTTAGAATATCGTTCTGTTCCCTTTGAACTGAATAGCTGAGAGCGAGAACGTGACTAAATACATCTCTGAAATTAATGAACCTCTTCAAAAACATACTGCGTTGCATCTCTATACAGTTCTATATTAAGACAGCTTTGATTCATTACACGAAACAGCAGTATTATCTAATGAAGCTTTACTCAAACTAACGTCATTAACAATTATAAAGTGAGCAAAAAATAGTTTTAAAAAGTAGGAAACGCGCTTTAATAGTAAATAAAAACTAAAAAGTAGAAAATAATTTTGATTATGCTTAAAATAAAAATTGAGTGATGGACAAAGAAATTCATTTTAGCGAAAAAAAATAGTGGAGTCTTGATGTCAATTGTTAATATTTTATAGACCGATATTGAAAAAAAAATAGAGTCATTATAAAAATATTTGAAAAAGCACCATTAGTTTTTTTCACCATGAAATGAGTTTTTGTTCGTCACTCTATTCGGTAATTTTTGCGAAGGTTGTCGCTTCTAGGTCAGTCACATTTCATTCCAACATTTCATTCGTTCCCCTTTTGATATTTTCAAAAATTACAAGTTATCATGAGCTTCAGTGTGGAAAAGAGAATATAATTATGGGAAATGTGTATAATTCGGTAACCATTTCATCGGGAATTGAACATTTCAACAAACATATATCAAAAACCTATAGATGATGTTTGTTGAAATATTTTATTATGAAGAGAAAAGATTTGTCCAGGGCCGGAATTCGAACCCGGGTCGCCCACGTCTCCGTCGTGGTGCTTGAACCAACTGAGCTAGCCTGGCTCGTAACACGGCCAGACAAATCAATTCTCTTCATCGATCCGATATCCCCATGTTCTCGCAACTTTGCCATGTATACAAGGGGAAGAATGTTCATTGAACATTACTTTAATTAGGATCTTGTTGACTTACGTCATTATATTATTTATAATTTATTTTATTTTTTATTAATCCCGAATCCCAGCCCTGGACAAATCTTTTGTCTTCAAAATAAAATATTTAAAAATTATAATAATCAATAAAAAAAATAAATAAAATAATATATAAATAATATAATGCCGTATGTCAACAAGATCTTAATTAAGTAATGCTCAATGAACATTTTCCCCCGTGTATACATCGCAAAATTGCGAGAACACGGGGATGAAGAGAATGGATTTGTCTGGCCGTGTTACGAGCCAGGCTAGCTCAGGCGGTTCGAGCACCACAACGGAGACGTGGGCGCCCCGGGTTCGAATCCCGGCCCTGGACAAATCTTTTCTCATCAAAATAAAATATTTAAAATTATAATAATTTATAAAAAAAATAAAATATATCATCTATACTTTGAAATGTTAGTTGAAACTTATATTTTTTGATGAAATTATTGGTCTATTACCCATAATTACTTTATCTTTTATGTGCTAAAGCTCAAAATAACTTGTATTTTTGGAAAATATATATTTTTTTCTTTTTTAAATTTATTTATTGATATTTACAACTGTATAAAAAAAAATACATGAAGTAAATGGGCTATGCGATACATAATGGCATGTGAAAATGACAAGTAGAAAAACTACCCACTAGTAGTACTCAAATCACAAGTTCAACTAAGAAGTCACGGGGCCATCTTCTTTTCAGACGCCTCGGAGGATTATCGGGAATTGAAGAGGAAGCTAGGTTTAAAACTAGAAGGTTTGAGTGGAAATGAAGTTTGTTATGAAAGGATAGATAGCGGGTTCAGGCCAAATCAGCAACAAATGGGACATTAAGGTCGTTATGGATGATTTTATTCTTAACAAAATAAGGAGCATTAAGGATTTTACGAAGGATTTTGGATTGTAGGGATTGGATACGAGAGGAATTCGATGGCTTAGTGGAGCCCCAAAGCTCTACTCCGTAGGTCCAAATAGGTCGTATAATGGTCATGTAGATGAGTCTTTTGTAGTTAATTGGGAGCTTAGAGCGTTTGTCTAGTAAGTGTTGAAGTAGCCTGAAACGTCGAGCGGTTTCTTGTCTTTTCAGTCTCGTATGAGGATTCCAGGTTAATCGTTTGTCAAGATGCAATATCGGATCTGTTCTACAGGCACCAGTGGGATATTATTAAAGGATACTGAAGGGCAGGAAGCCATTGGTAAAAGTGATTTGATGCGATTTTTGAGAGTTTATTTTAATTCTCCAGTTTTGACACCATTCTTCAAGATCAGTGATATGGGATTGGAGTCTTTGGGATGCAATAACTGGATTGGTGTTGACTGATAATACACATGTATCATCAGCATACGTGGTAAGGATAGTATTAAGATGAGTTGGGATGCCAGCTGTATAAACTGTATAAAGGATTGGGCCCAGGATACTACCTTGAGGATTTGGAAAATATTAAAAATGAAACGAATAAATATGTTGTCACTCAACTCGAAGCGACAGCCTGTGGGACAAATACCAAATGCGATTAAAGGGATTACTTCATTGACCTCACAGACCTCACAGAGAGAAAAATTACCCTCTGTACTTATTTAATATTTATTAAAATTATTTTCTATCGCTTAGTTTGTTTTTTCTATTAAAGTGTGTTTTTTTCTACTAATATTCATTGTCTACATTTTATTTCGGTTAGTTACGAAAGCGTGTTTTTTGTTATTTTTAACTATAATTTTTATTAATGCAAAAATAACTATTCCCTAGACTATAGGAACTTGCTAGTTGATCCAGCCAATTACGGTCATACGGTTGTCTCAAAGATAAAGCTACATATGCCTTAGTTCACATTTTAGTACTTGGCACAAGACATCAATACAAATACAGATAGCGCGAGGTGATTGTCACCTAGAGCACTCAGAAATTCATCCATTGTACTCTAACGCGCCTTATTGACGGTATAGGCACAAGACATCTCTTCGGATATTAAAAATCTCTCATGCTGAAGATCCTGATGATCATAATGAGACAAACTTATTGAATTATTATATTGTCACCGCTCCTTGAGAGGTGTGCAAAGTTCCAATTTAATTCCAAGTTTTATTTAAAAATTTAGTTTAATGATTCAGTTATATATATATATATATATATATATATATATATATATATATATATGTGTGTGTGTGTGTGTGTGTGTGTGTGTGTGTAGATATAACCAATGTAGATATAAATAAATAAATAAAACCCCCCAGTTGATCCTGCCAGTAGTCATATGTTTCTCTCAAAGATTAAGCCATGTATAATTGGCACAAGACACTACCGTGTCTTCAGATATGATAAATCTCTAATCCAAAAGACACTGATGAGGATAATGAGAGTAATTTCTTAAATTATTTTATTGTAATCGTCCCTTGTGAAGTGTGAAAAGTTGCAATTGAATGTTTTGAAGTGGTCATAAATTGAGTTTAACGATTCCGTTACATACATGCATACAGGTGAAGCTAATAAAAGCGTGTTAAAAATTATTTTTTTATATAATTTTATAAAATATAAACATACAAAATCTATATGTATTATGTTCTTTACCAAACCCTTTGATCTTATTAAAGGGATGCGATAATGGCAGCCTTCTTGAAGGAGATACCTGTTGCTAATGGCTAAGACTGGAGTGCTTCTTTACAAAGATGTCAACTGCTCTTCAGGCAGATTCTTCAAAGGCAATCTCCCTTCAATTGATATTAACGGATATATTAAAATAATACACAAATACAAATAATATATGTTATATATTAAAATAAAACAGTACCACTACGTGATGACCAGACGGTTAATCGACTGGTTTTCCTCCCAATTAAGACTACCCACTTCATAGCCGTTAGGTGACCCCCCGGAGGATCTTGAGTTCAATACGTGATAGGGATTGTAAAGGCGCAGGGAGGTGACATGTCGAAGATCACGGTCAACCTCCAGCCTTTACCCCAATTAAGTACGCATACTTAATAGAGACTGGATGAGCCCCAAGAGGGTCTGCCGATCCTACAGAATCCATCCGTGGCTGATAATAAATTCAATGTTTTGATCTACCACAGCCGGATTTGAATCCGAGACTTTCAGCCTAGCAAATCAGCGCCCCACACACTATAGCTAATGTCTATCTGTAAATCGCAAAGGATCCTTTAAAAGTCTGAACTAATCTTTATCTCCGAATGTAAATATATTACATTTTTATACATAGTTTAAATTAATTCGCATGTCGTATATGTTTTGTTTGTTTATTTAAGTTTACGTTACTCATTTCTTATGAGAAACATTTATTTAGTATGTTCCACTTATTTATATTAGGCGCTAAACAATATTTATCTGACCTTATTATGGAAAACTTTCATGAGAAGCGAGGGGATGGTTGACTGGAAGATAGACGTAAGTAAGAAAATAGTTGGGGGTGCAGTCAAATAAAAACACTAAATAAGTAATCACTTATTTAATTATGTGCCGACGTTTCGACCCATTTTTTGGGTCATCTTCAGGGCTGTAGGAGGCTGGAGCAAGACTAGAAGCGGTCTGTTGGAAAACTGGAAAACTGGATGGTAAACTTTCGTTAATAATTTTATGTTATAAAATTAATTACATCAACAACTGATTAGAAAACATTTTTTAAATAACGTATCCGTCGTTCTAGTGTAGGTGGTCACAGTTCTTTAATTTAATTATCAAATTATCAATTTAAGAATAAGTTTAATTAATAATTTCAGAAAAAGTTCATCGTCATTTTCATAAAATCCCTATTTTGTGAATCTCAGCGCTGAGATGCATTGTCCGAGGACAATGGATAAAATCTGAATCAATTAATCTAATTAGCCCAGCAAATAGGCTCCATAACTCTTTAATCAGAATACTTTTGTCCCTTGTGGAGGAAGAATGGCTATAGCCCCCCGTACTGGGTTTCCTCCAACCTGGAGGACTGGTGGCTGATTGCAATCAAATCACTAGCTGATGGGACCGGCCACTCCCTATGCCATCCATTCCTAAGTACAAGAAACCCATTTAGGAGATAATTCGAATTATCCACTTATTCGCCAGAGCTACAAATATATTTTAATAAACAGAAAATATATTTATTTGGCGGATTAACTCTTACTCAGGAACCACTGAGTATATAACGATGATATTCACGTTTTATGAACCAGCATTCCGTTTGGTATCCTAGCGATTATTAACGACCCAAAACAACTTCTTGTCGACAACTATCTCACGAGCAACAAAACGATTATATTTATACGACTGGAGCAAACGTTTCGTGATGGAGCCGCTTCACGAAGGTTCAAAGTTATCACGCATCGCTTTGCGGCGGTAGATAACAAGGGAAATAGGCTCATCTGTCAAGACACGTTTTATTATTATTATTATTATGGAATAATAATCTTTAATAAGGGAAGCACCTTCATGGGAGGAATATTAAATTTTTTTACTGAACTTATTTCTAAAAAAAAATAACTACAGGTTGGATCCTGTAGAGTCTGGACTCTCCAGGTTCTTCTTTCTATTAATTTTTCCTTAGCTTTTATAAAGTGGGTACCCTTAATTGGGGGATAAAACTTAGAAGATGAGCGAGATCTCGGAAAAATAACTTCCCTGCACAACCGTTGCCCTAGAAACAGTAGAGTCTCTACCATGCACTGAACCCAAGACACTTTATGGGCTGATTGGTGCAGGGTTTTTTTTTTATTCGTCACACTAATATAACCTTCCAATCATTAATCAGAGACATTATGGTTTATTATTTCCAAATTAGCATTAAAGTAATAAATAATTATTATTTAATCACGCAAAATCGTGTCCTTGTTTAAACGGAAGCTTATGGATGGTCATCTACATCGGGTAAAATAGTTGTCTAAAAAACAAAAATACACCTGTTTTCTAGTAGTTAGCGTAACAGCCTTCTATGTCCAACGTCGCGGGTTCAAACCCCGGCAATAAAAATCCTTGGTTGTGCACTGCTCACCTGTATAGTGTTGCGTATTCCTTGAAGATCCATATCCTAATTATCCTTGGATATAAGATATAAGGATATAAATAGGACTCCCACCGTAGCATCGTCCGATAGGACATAGTACCTTAAGATGACGCTAGACGAACAAACAACTAAAGTACATTCTCTTGGAAATTAATAAATTATAGCCAGAATTTTGTTTTTCGTAAATTTGATAGTCAATTTTGTAAATATGGTAAAAAAAAAGAGGATATATTAGTTCCGCAGGCTGTAGCTTTTAGTCAACTATGTAATTTCGAACTCACAACTAGTTTTAATTGGTGGTTCGTTTCCTTTTTAATATTCTGGAAAATGAAAATATGAGCTTTAGTTTGAGAAAGAGAGTATATATATGGCATCAATCTGGCAATGCAGAGTAATCAATCTGACCGTATCTGATACTTGTATCAACAAGTATCAAGTAACAAGAGAGAGGTGGGAGGTGCTACCAAGGTATATACCGGATGACCTTGGGACCACCTCCCACCTCTCTCTTGTTACTTGATATTCGTGTTATTTTGGCCATTTGTATTACTTGATACAATTGATAATTGCAACAATTGATACAAAAGTATCAGGTACATTTCGACTGTATCTGATACTTGTATCAACTACTTTTTAGTATCAGACTGATACAACCTTACCCATCCCTAATGGCAATGTCGATTCTTCGTTGTATTTCTTATCCGCAAAACTAATTCGGATAATCGGCACTACTGTGTACATATTTTTTTCGAATAAAGGAAAATTTTCATTAAAAAAAAATATATTACGGGATATACTAAGGAAAAAGTTGTCCCTATGAAGATAATCATTATAAAATATTCCCGAGTTTATTTAATTAGCTGTAATTTCTGTTATAATGCTCGATTGTATATTTTAATAGTTACAGAGATGAAATATTTCAAAATCACTTTGGACACACGATTTCGACTTTACGATACCTAGTTATATATAAATAATACTTAGATATCTCAGGAACTATTTGACGTACATATATTTATTATATATTACTTACAGAGATGTGACTTATTTGAGATACAACTATCTGAAATACAGATACAAAATATGTATTTTCATCTTGTATCTAAAATACTTTTTAAAAATTCATTTTGTATCTTGTATTTAAATACCTTTTGTTTGTTATCTTAGTATTTTGTGAATACTGTTTGTTAAAACATTTTTTAGTAATAGTTATCTATGCATTTATTCACAAAATGTGACAAGATTCTATGGTGATGTTAATTTTAAATGTCACCACAGATAAAACTGAACACGCTGGAGTAAATAACTGATTTAATAATATTTTTACGTTTTTTAAGTAAGCATAGTTAGATAAATGTATTTATCAATGTATTCCAAATGCTACTAAACGTGAAGACATTACTTAAACAGAAAGCAAGTGAAAACTAATAATTATTCTAGGAATAAATTTAAGAGAGAACTAGCTCGCTCCTCAACGGGTTCAACCGAGAGAAGAAATTACTGCATTATCGATCCCCAAGGATTGCGTGCCTCGGTTCAAGATTTAATGCAGATTGAACAATGACATTAGACCCGGGTGGATTTCCATATCGTCGGCTCCCAGCTCACACACGCGGTCCTTCCAGAACGTCCTGGGGAACATTGGACGGGGACCATCAATCAACATCAACTGTTGATTAGTTGGCCCAACGGTCATCAATCCTGTTGCGGACCGGTGGCAAACACTCCCTGGAATAATTCCATGATACGAGATGGAAATGGTTGAGGGGAAATCCGTCTTGGGCGCCATCTTTCAATATTTGTGATTTCGGGCAGAATTATGTAGATTATCAACGAGTACCTGACATCGTACAGGCTAGTGGCACCGATTTTACGTTCCTTCTGAATGACGACATAACCACGGGTATTTACTCCGTTATTAGTTCCGCAGGTTGTCGCTTCGAGTTACAAGTTTTAACTTATCATTCGTTTCATTTTTAATATTTTCCAAACATATAAATAATCGTGAACTATAGTATGGAAAAAAGTGTGTAATTTTGGGAAATGAATATATCTCACCAAGATATGAACGTATCATCTACACTTCAAAATATTAGTTGAAACATGTATATCTTTATCAAATGATTACCGAAAAATATAATCATTTCCCATAATATTATAAAAGGAAGAATGAAAAGTTTAAACTTGTTGTGACTCAACTCGAAGTGAAAACCTGCCGAACTCATACCTTTACTTCCTTTAAAAAAACCTAAGGCTATCTTCCGAGCTACGACCCACGGTATTGAAAGTTGTTATGCTAAGCACTGCTCTACGGGTGGTCCTCTGAATAAATAGTAACAACTTGCCTATTAGCGAAATATATGTGTATATATATATATATATATATATATATATATATATATATATATATATATGGGGATCGGAGTGGCTCAGCGGTAGAGCACTGAGTTGCCATGCCGAAAACCCTGGTTCAAATCCCGCTGCTAACTAGACTTTTATTTATTTTATTAGCTGCTAGATTTGGGTCCTATGGGATCTAGGTCCCTCCTAGGGTTCACCCAGCCGTTATACAGAGGTAGCTAAAACAATAGTAGCTAAAAGGGATAAATCTGGCGTTGAGTGTGATGTAGGACAAATAACCTCCCTATACAACCGTTGTTCAAGAAACAGTATAGTCTCTTCCATGTCTGAGCCCCATACCCTTCGTGGGTTGCAGTGGTTAAGATATTTTTATTATATCAGGACACCGATTTTACGTTCCTTCTGAAAGACGGCACAGCTACGGATATTTTACTCCTTTAAAAAATCGTAAAACCACCGGTACAAAATGTATATTACGACCTAACTGCAAACTGAAAAAAAAAATGGAAGGTATCGAGATAAAACCCGGAGTACAACAGGGATTTATTCTCCCTTATTATTTAATCTATATTAATAAACCATCATTAAAGAAGAATTATTTGAAGGAAGGGTGGGGGGAGCGAGAACACATCCCTGTCGCCTCATTAGCTACTATTGTACCTTCCGTCTGTTAATTGTTATTAAATTATTAATATTTGCAGTTTGGTTATAAGTTTTGTAATATACGTATAATCGCAGTACTTCAAACTATAAATCCAGTATAACCTAAACGTTCTTAATGTTATATGAATGATCCTGATATAGGCTAATTTTGTGCTTATAGTGTTAGGTCTTTTATTATTTATTAGAAGAAGACCTAATAAATATTATTATAAATAGAAGAACCCAGAGAGACAGAGAGAGAGAGAGAGAGAGAGAGAGAGAGAGAGAGAGAGAGAGAGAGAGAGAGAGAGAGAGAGAGAGAGAGAGAGTGAGAGAGAGAGAGAGAGAGAGAGAGAGAGAGAGAGAGAGAGAGAGAGAGAGAGAGATAAGAGATAAGAGAGAGAGACAAGGATTAAATGATACAAGTAGATAATCAGTTTTTCTCTAGGTTTTTCCTTTAAGGATACCCATTTTAAGAGACTTGGCTAAATCCAGCAGAATCTCCAGATCCGGCATGGTGATCCACAGGCTTTAGGTACATTAACAGGTACTTAATGTTGGAGCTGGGTGAGCCTCAAGAGGGCCCTCTGCCTCCAAGGCGAATACATCCTTGGCAGTTAACAGATTAATTAATTTATCAACCAACTGGATTTGAAGCCGTGTCCTTCAGCATAGCAACGCAACAATCTACAAGATCAGACTTAACAGTTTTTATTGAAGGCTTTATGATATGGTCAATGTTTTAGATACAGATAATACAGTTATCCTAATTATCTACTATACTTTTATAACATATTATCGGCCAATAGTAATTGGAGCCTGGAAAGAAGAGCTTTCGAGTCAAGAGGAGGAACCCCGCCAGCCTACACGATCATTCATTCAACAGCTCCATCAAATAGTCATAAGTCATTTTCTCCTCCCTCCGTCCACAGCGCCCTCTTTTCAGTTTAATACCGATGATATAGAAACTAAGGTACTGTCTATTTTGCATGTACTAAATAATTGAAAGTCGAATGACTTCTTGATTCCTTGTTTCCGCACCCTCAACGGTTGACTTCATAAAATATGTAAATATTATAAGCTTTATTAACTATAAGTATTTATTATAAAATACTCTAATAATATAACGCAAATTAGAATAGAATAGAATAAAAAACAAACTTTATTCTGGGACCAAGTCCCTTTAGAATAACAATAAAGAACAAGTAAAATATACATAATTCATCTGGCCAGGAGGCTACATAATGATACAAATCATGAAGTCATCATGAGTGACAAAACTTAGAAGAAATAGAAAAAATAAAATAAATAAATGATTAAAAAGAAAGAGACTTTACAGGATTTTAACTAATTTCCGAACACATAAAAATAAAACATATATATAAAGGTTTGATATTAACAAAATAATAATAAATAACATTAATATAATAGTTAATAACGGAATTGCTAAATAAAGCAAATGAATGGCATGGCATGCGATTAAGTATTTACAAAGTTTATTTCTTCTTTGTTGTTGGAAAAATTAACAAGCACGTAGGTAACGAGATCGAGTATTCGATACACATTAATTCAAGCAGAAGATTGACCAGCCTGGAGAGCATCTTTTTGGGATGCCAAGAGATGATGGAAAAGCAGGGATTTAAATGAGGCCAGTGAAGATGAATGGCGGATGAAAGGAGGGATTGAGTTCCACACAGTGGTGGAGCGGGTGAGGAAGGAACCCTCGAATGCCTTAGTTCTGTGGGATGGAATGTAGAGATCGGAATTAATTATGATTCACTCGGTATTTTTTTAAAGCATTGTCGGAATAGTTTTGTACAATTTTTTGCTTACTCTGAGTAAAAGGCGGATCACGATGTTAATGAGGCTCGGGACCACTATTTTACATCCACTTCGAAGCACGCTCTGAAGGAGAATTTTTTACTCCGTTTAAAAAAGACCACCCACCGCTGGGAACTCACGATTTTGGGCATCGAAGGTTGTTGTCATTCTACATTTTGGAGAACTACTTTTCGTTTAGACTTCTGTTTTGCTGGGTCAAACAAATCCTACTAATATTATAAATGCGAAAGTTTGTGAGGATGTTTGTTAATCCTTCACGCAGAAACTACTGAACAAATTTGGATGAAACTTTACAATAATAAAGGTTATACATCAGAATAACACATAGGCTACAATTTATAATGATTTAGTTTAATTTGGTCATTATATAAAGATAAATATCATGTAAGTCGGATAAAATTCTGCCCTCTGAGTAGCTTGCTCACGTGTTTTTACTCGCATTATTTTCGCTGAACAAAACAAATCAGGTAACATAATTTACTGGAGTATATTGCAGTAGGTAAGTAGGCCCACTAAATCACAACACTTCGATAAATTACCTACATATGTTTATTATTCTAATCCTTTCAGTTTAATTTCTCGCTGCTGCCGTACGACAAGTGAAACCGTTATACTAAGTAATCCTTTTCAATAAATTCAATAACATTACATACTTATGCTTTACTGACACGAACAGCAGTAAACGAAAGTAACTTCTGTCCGTCCCTTTTGTTAATCAGTGTCAACGTATGTTTCACGGCTGTGCTGATCCGTTTGTAATGAAATTTGACATGGACAATCTCAAGCCTGGGGAAGGACATAGGCTACTTTTTATCAACACACAACACAGGTGAAGTTTATATAAAACTGTAACCTGATTGACTAACACACCCAGCGGTCAACGCACAGCAGAAACCACTGAAAGGTTCTTTGTATAGCTTAAATGAGCACTAAGAAAAGAATTTAGGCAATTCCACCCCCAAGGGTTTCTCCCTTAATATAATAGAGGTTCAAAGATTGTATGGAATCCACCAGTTTTGAAGTTAGACATCTGAAATTTTGGATGTACGAGTAACTTATAGTTTCAAAAAATTAAATTATTTATTTAAAATGATCTGTCACGAAACTTTATGTGGCAGATCAAATTCCACGCGAGCGAAGCCGTGGGCAAAAGCTAGTTATTAATATTTTTTAAAATTGGCAAACTACAAAGCCACTCTTCCAGACTTATAAACAGTTATATAAAATAAAAATATAAACACAGAGTATTCCATAAAAAACAGAGTATTCCAAGAATCAGTTTGGTGTCCAAAGATACCAAATACAGGAAAATATAGCATTTTTAATTTAAAGGGAAAATTTAATGGATCTATTTAAGAAATGAAACAAGCTATATCTTATTATAATATAAAACAACTCTTGTAGTTGTTATGTAAACTACTACAACAGAAGTGGCCATTTTAACTTGTGTTACGTCCATTACTTTAACTATTTACATCGTGTCGCTATGGTACATAAATGTCCTCGTCACAAGATCAACCCTGCCTTAAACTAACTAAATTAAATTAACTAAAGAAGAACTTGACCCGAAATTGAATATAGATGAGGCTTGGGACCGGGCTGGAAGGCAGTTAGTCGGGAGCCCAACTGTCTCCTCCCGGCAGTTAACTCGCTCAGTGGACCCTGGCCTTTTTATTGCGGCTCTTATATCAGAGGGATTTACGTCCTGGACTTTTACAGCCTTCTCGAGGTCTTGTTCCTATTCGGGATGGTTCTGCTCCACTATCTGTACAAAATCCGGTTTGTTTACCATCTTCCAGTATCTTCTTCAAGGATTCCTCTGTCATAAAGGTGGAAGCAGTACTTTAAAAGGTCGCTATATACATATATCTGCAAAGTATAAAATATCAGTTTTATGTAAATGCCCCACTTTAATTATACTCATCATATAAATAATATTCGGTATCATTTTTTACCTGTAGCTTTCCTGGAAACTCCACAGGCCAAAACATTTGAGCGTTTCTTTCTCGCCCGTCCCACCACACTTTGGAACTCACTCCCACCTGATAACTACCATGCTTCTTTCTTATCCGCATTCCAATCCAAGCTTTTTTAATATCTCCTAAATTCACAAACAGATGCTCTCTAATTAGTAATAATTAATATCTCATATCCATCAGAAGTGGTAGATGAATTACTGTAACCATTCTTCACTCATGTTGATATTAATTTTTATATTGTTAGGTTCTATTGTTTATTTATTATTTTTCTCTCAGTTTAATTCTTGTAAATCTTAGCTCATTTATTCTATTTTGTTTTTGTTTTTTTCTCAACCGGAACATACCTTTTAGGTTATATTTATTTCCATGTTATTTTTTTAATATTGTGTTATTCCTACTTCTCGACGCTAGCAATGGCATTAGAGGAAGTCAAGGAAGAAGTATTATTCTTAAAATGTAGCCCTCTGGCCAGATATATTTTGTATATATCTGTTACACCTCTGTTATTCTTATTAGATCTGGTCCCAGAATAAAATTATTTTTTAAGCTATTGGAAAATTCCAAACTATAAGCCCTTAAGTCTCCAAACCAAAACAGAAATTGAAAATATATGTCCAATATTTCGCCCATTCAGGCACCCTCAGGGTAGAAAGAGAACAACAGCAAAGAAAACCATGATAATGCATCCAAGAACGTCCCACCACCTCCAAGGCTCAAATACAACTAATGAATCATAAGGAAGGTTACTAGACCCCAGCTGGATAAGGTTAGATAAAAACAGCTGATAAATACTCCAGAAATTTGGAACTTCAATATACACTCACCAAACTTCAAAAACACACCAATAAAATAAAATAAATGATAGTAATAAACAACACAAAAACATAAGACAAAAGACCATATGAATAAATGAAAGTAAAAGTGCAAAATTTGGACAGATATTTTCAATTTATGTTTTAGTTTCCAGTATCTTCTTCAAGGATTCCTCTGTCATAAAAGTGGAAGCAGTACTTTAAAAGGTCGCTATATACATATATCTGCAAAGTATAAAATATCAGTTTTATGTAAATGCCCCACTTTAATAATACTCATCATATAAATAATATTCGGTATCATTTTTTACCAGTAGCTTTCCTGGAAACTCCACAGGCCAAAACATTTGAGCGTTTCTTTCTCGTCCGTCCCACCACACACTTCGGAACTCACTCCCACCTGATAACCACCATGCTTCTTTCTTATCCGCATTCCAATCCAAGCTTTTTTAATATCTGATTCCAAGCTTTTTTAACAGCTGATAAATACTCCAGAAATTTTAAACTTCAATATACACTCACCAAACTTCAAAAACACACCAATAAAATAAAATAAATGATAGTAATAAACAACACAATAACATAAGACAAAAGACCATATGAATAAATGAAAGTAAAAGTGCAAAATTAGGACAGATATTTTCAGTTTATGTTTAAGTTTCCAGTATCTTCTTCAAGGATTCCTCTGTCATAAAAGTGGAAGCAGTACTTTAAAAGGTCGCTATATACATATATCTGCAAAGTATAAAAGACCATATGATTAAATGAAAGTAAAAGTGCAAAATTAGGACAGATATTTTCAATTTATGTTTTAGTTTGGAGACTTAAGGGCTTTTTGTTGGAATTTTTCAACTAGCTTAACATTTATTTAAGGTCTCTTTTTCCCTTTTCATATTATTATATTTTGTGGAATAGCCATAAGTCCACTGGTTTCTTGATAATGTATTTTTTTCTTGCACTTTTCCTTTCATTTTGTCTTTTGTTTTTGTGTTGTTTATTACTATTATTTATTTTATTGTCCTGGTGTATTTTTTGAAGCTTGGTGAGTGTATATTGAAGTTTCAAATTTCTGGAGTATTTATCAGCTGTTTTTATCTAACCTTATCCAGCTGGGGTCTAGTAACCTTCCTTATGATTCAGTAGTAGCATTTGAGCCTTGGTGGGACGTTTATGGATGCATTAACATGGTTTTCTTTGCTGTTGTTCTCTTTTTACCCTGAGGGTGCCTCAATGGGCGAAATATTGGACAGCTATTTTCAATTTCTGTTTTGGTTTGGAGACTTAAGGTTTTTAGTTCGGAATTTTCGCACAGGAAATTTTTGGGCGTCTTATCGAACCGAAACTATTCACGAAGATTCAGCTTGATAGTAATCAAGTGCAAAAGTGGACCATTGATCCTGGACTATAAGTTTATTAAGTGAAGGTATTTATAATAAAAATTATTTATGAAAATGGGAAATATTCATAAATACTTATTTTATACCTTGACGTTTCTTTATTTTAAACATCGTTTTTTGCTTAATTTATTTTTAAAATATCACAATTACTGAAGCAAAATTAAAGAAAACAAATATAATTTCATTAATCCACCCCTGCATTTCGGAATAAAAAGCATCCACTCGACTACTTTAATTAGGTCTTGTTGACTTTGTGAACTCGCCTTATTGGGTTTTTTTCTTTAAAAAAAAAAGAAAGAAAAAAGGGAGAATTAGCAAGACCGCAAATAGGAGGGACGATACTAAGTAGTGGAGCTTATGGCTTGGCCATTCTTTAAACACGACCACAGGGCTTAAGAGGATTTCCAGAGTAACTTCAAATGATGTGGTCGTTGCAATCTCTTTCATTTAATTCATTATTATTATGTTCTTGTTATCTTATAATATTGTATATAATCAGCCAGAGCTAAAATTATAGCGCACAAAAAAAAAGTACCACTACGAAGAGTCTTAGTCTGTTTGCAGCCGAATATGGATCATATGGGACCTAGGACCATCATGGGGCTCACCCAGCCTCTATACAATATTATAAAAAATAGGGTACCCAAAATAAGGGGGGGGGATCTGGCGGTTGAGCGTGGTCTAGGACGTCACCTCCTTGCAGAAATGTTGTCCATGAAACAGTACAGTCTCTACCATGTACTGAACCCCAGACCCGTTCACGGATTGAAGAGTTACAGATTTTTTTTAAATGAAGAGTCTTGGTTTCAAAACTTGAGTAAGTTAAAGGTAAAAGTTAAGTAATTTTAGTAATCACTAGCTGTCCCGGCAGATGCGGTTCTGCCCCATTACCCTAAGACAAAGGGCTTCCAAATTTTCTCCAACCATTTCAATGGCAACTTCATCGATTGTTGGTGCATTGAAACATCTCGCATGTTTTCCTACAGGAGTTCTATCAGCTCTGATTACAATTTTATGATAACCAGATGACATAAGATCCAGTGTAGTTTTAAACAATGAAATCAATTGATTTTGTTGATGAAACAAAGTTTGTAATTGTTCTACAGTAGAACTCCTCACTTAACTGTGATTTACACAACGCTGATCAATTTCTTCTGGTGTACTGCCCATTTATTCCATTTGCAGGAATTTATAGTCGCCATCTGTCACCAGCAACAGGGAACCTGCTTTATGATATATTTGGCCTTGTATCGGAAAATTAAACAGAAAAGTTTTATTTATACATTAGTGGAAAAATTCCAACTAAAAACCTTAAGTATCTAAACTAAAACAGGAAATTGAAAATACCTGTCCAATATTTAGCCTATTCAGGCATCCTCAGGGCAGAAAGAGAATAACAGCAAAACAAAACACGAATAATTCACCCAAAAAACACACCCCACCACCTCCAAGGCTCAAATGCAACTACTGAATCATAGGGAAGGTTACTAGATTCCCAGCTAGCTAAGGTTAGATAAAAACAGCTGATAAATACTCCAGAATTTGAAACACCAATATGCACTCACCAAACCCCAAAAACCACAAAAATAACCCATAAAATAAATAATAGTAACAAACAACACACGAACAGAATACAAAAAAACCGTATGAAAAAATGAAAGTATAAATGCAAGAAAAAAAAGAGAAAATTATCAAAAAACCAGTGGACTTATGGTTATTCCACAAAATATATATTGAAATAGGGAAAGGTCAACAGAGACATTAAATAAATGTTAATACATTAGTGGAAAAATTCCAACTAAAAATCTTAAGTTAGGTTTTTGTTGGAATTTTTCCACTAATGTATTAACATTTATTTAATGTATCTGTTGACCTTTCCCTCTTTCAAGAGAAAAGTTTTATTTTTACCAAAAAAATTAAATTATTTTATTATATGATAGGGACTGGACCGTAATAAACATTTGCTAACAACTAACGCCCCTTTGTTTTGCTTTGTTCGACGTAAATTTTTTGACAGCTGGAAACCTAGTGGTTTGTATGGGAAAAGAAAATTGTTGTTTTTATTATTCCCTCGCCATTTTTACGGTTTTCTCTCCATAAGAACCTTCTTTGCGCCTTAAGAACAATATGAAAAAAAAATTAGCCGAATTGGTCGAGCCGTTCTCGAGTTTTGCGGTTAGCAAGTAAATGGCGATTCATTTTTATTATGTAGATTATAATTCCCAACCCAATCATATAAGAAATGACAAGTAAAAATCATAAGTTTCCAGTATTTTAAAATGTTGGTATCATTACCAGTAATTTAACTATGTTTTCCATTCTTATTATATCTCACCTGTTATTACCTAATGTACCTTACTCTTTAATTTTTCTCACTGGTTATTCCATAACTTATCTTACTCTCTGTATTTCTTTACTTTCTTATCAATTCTGTACATAGATTCTCTTATTGTTCCTTGGTACTGCAATGTGTTATATAGCTGTTTTCTGTTTCTTTCCGAGCCCTGAAGATAGCCTAAGTATTCTTAAGTATCTTAAGCTGATACGTAGGCACATTAAAATAAGTTTTAAATATTTTTATTTTGAAGAAAAAAGATTTGCCCCAAGCCGGGATTCGAACCCGGATCTCCACCTCACCGTGGCAACGCTCTAACCATTTGAGCCACCGGGGTCTCTTCAGGTAGGGAGCGACCCCCGTGGCTCAAATGGTTAGAGCGTTGCCACGGTGAGGTGGAGATCCGGGTTCGAATCCCGGCTGGGGGCAAATCTTTTCTCTTCAAAATAAAAATTAAAGCAATGATTCGTACGACAGTTTCCAGGCATTTAAAATTGATCGGAAAGGCAAAAAAGCTCGATTCATGGGTCCCAAACGAGCTCCTTCATGATAACGCCCGACCTCATGTTTCAATACAGACAGTGAATAAATTAAAGGAGTTGGGCTATGAAGTCTTACCACACCCCCACATTCCCCTGATCTATCCCCTACAGACTACCACTTTTTTCGGAGTTTGGACAACTTTTTGCGAGTAAAATTGTTTATCAATGTTTTAGACATTAAAAATGCATTTTCTGAATTCCTTTCATTACGTGACTCAACGTTTTTCAAATCTGGGATAGAAAACTTGGTAAGCCGTTGGCAGAAGTGGGTCGAAAATGATGGTAAACACTTTGAATAAAAAATATTGTTACGGTCTACTGGGTGTAAAATGGACTTTTACTTAATTCAAGATACTAATATTTATTAACAAATTAAAAGGAATACAATGAGATTGTTTAAATCAATAAAATTATTAAACTAATATAAATTTACAATAACAATATTCAACAGATTATTACTTAGGCCTAACTGTTATCTAATTACTAAAATAATATACAAAAACTATAAGATAATACTACAACTAAATAGCTTAACTATTTACCTAAATTTGTACAAATACAATAAAATTACACTATAGTTTATAACTACAAATTAACACTTACAGTTCGCTAATTAAAGTCCACCGACCGTAAGACTCTCCAAATATGACAAACTGACACACAGTTTATTACACTTATTACACGGCCACTAATTATTACTGTCACTGTTCCTCACACGGACTATCACAACAGTACTGTCACAGCATCACTCACTTACTACAGACTGATACTCACTCGGCCGAAACAGCTGTCCTTTTTATATAGGCAAGGCAGGTCGGGGTGGGCATTTCTCGGAAGAAGATCGAGAACCGTCCAGGCCGATCCAGAAAGCTCTACACGTTCTTTGATCCCTTCCGCTTAATCCCACAGCTCGTCTAATCCTCTCAGCCGGTCCTTCTTTCCTCTCTGACCGTAACAATATGTTAGATTTTATCTCAAATTTTTATTTTCTTCCAGGTTCATGTGTGACAACCCAATATTTCTAACCTGTACCACTACAACCCATGAAGAGGTCTAGGGTTCAGTACATCCTAGAGACTGTGTGAAATCGAGAAGGGACTGTAGAACCCACGAAGTCCATCCGACATAACAGATAAAAAAATTGTTTGTTTATTCTCATAACGCCACTTTTTGTTACTATGGCACATCGGACGATGTAACATCGGGAGTCCTAAATTTTGCCTATCCAAGTTTAATTAGGATAGGGATTTTTAACGACTAACTGACAAATCACAGGCTCAGGACCCCCATTTTGCTTCCGTTCCGAGGGACGGCACAGCCGAGGATTTTTTACTCCCTTCAAAAAATCCTAAGATCATCTGCCGAGCTACGAACCCGCGATCTTGGGCACAGCAGGTTGTTATATAACAACTAGACCACAGGTGACTCCTGATTAAATATATTAATATATTTGCCAAAGCTGGATTTAAACCAGCATTGCAACTCAGCACTCTACACTCTGTGTCATTTATGTATATAAATATATTCATAGCTTATATATTTTATAACTTGATTAAATGCAATCGTTTGGGAAAGGAAAAAAAACTTTGTCTTGTAATTTGATGAGAATATTAATTGTTTATTACCCTTACTAAATGATGATGTCTGTTGATAGCGAGTTTATGTCCAGACATAATTCCAGTAGCTTTGGGACGGACAGGTAATGCTAACAAACGGACTTTGATAAGTTAGATAAATGATGGAACTTCTCCCCTTCAGTATACATCATCTATCAAACTGAGTTTAGCACAGTCCGTCAAGTAGTCCTTGCCTCCTATATCATCATTAATATATTATATCATTTATATCGGTATTTATTTCCGTTAATTGCTCCTGTGTATCGTCCTTGTTAAGGTCTAAAATCCTGTATACAAAATCATCTTTTTATATTTGGATTCTTGTAACTTTTCAATCGAAAATTTATAATAAAACTCTTAAGGTATGTCCTTAACAAGACTTGGTATACTCAGGAAAAGTACCAACAGTCAACAGTACTATCTTGGCTTCAGTGCCCAAATCATGATCTCAGAGAAAATTCAGATCCTTTGATCTGAATAATATTTAAATAATAAAATGCCACCCTGAGATCTTTACCATTGAGGTATATTAATACTATATTGTTACGGGCTACTGGGTGTAAAATGAGTTAAACTATTAATAAATTCAAAATACTAATATCTATTAACAACTTAAAAATAATACAACGGAATTACTAAAAACAATTAAATTATTAAACTAATATAAATTTACAATAACAATAGTCTACAGATTATAAACTGCGCTTAACCGTTATATATTTACTAAAACAATATGCAAATAATATAAGATATTGCTAATACTAAATAACTTAACTATTTATATAAATTTGTACAAATACAATAAAATTACACTATAGTTTATAACTAAAAACTAACACTTACAGTCCTCTAATTAAAGTCCACCGACCGCAAGACTCTCCCAATATGACAAACTAGCACACAGTTTATTACACTCACTTATCACACTGCCACTGGCTGATAATAACTGTCACTATCACTCACGCGGACTGTCACCGTTCACTGTCACAGAAGTCAACAACATTTTTCTACTAACTTACTACTGACAGACCACTAGGCCGAAACAGCTGGCCTTTTATATAGGCAAGGTTGGTCGGGGAGGGGGACACTTAGAAATTCCACGCAATCCGCGATGTTTCTAGCCCATTCTTTCCGCTTAATCCCACAGCTTGTCTTAATCTCTCCAGCTCGTTTAATCCTTTCAGCCGGTCTTTCTCTATCTTTGACCGTAACACTACCATTAATGAATAAAAACTATAACCCTCTCTTTTCCAACGGTTGACGTAGTTGACTGACTAGGAGTTGTTTAGTAAATTGAGATCCATGTTATTCATCTTATGTCATTCATCTCTAACATTATATTTATTGTGTGCTGATCATAGTTAAAAGTTAAGTTATATATATATATATATATATATATATATATATATATATATATATATATATATATTCTTTCAAAAAAAGGGCCTATTCGATATGACTACCTATATCTTGAGTGTCTGCTGTTCTGCCTAAAACTGCCGCTGTCCTGTATCCTAACGTATCCTTCATCTCCAGGTACAGATCCTAGGAGACAAATAGGCTACCTGCTTAATGAACCTTAACCTATTTATTTAGGTATTTTTAGCGTTCCAAATTTTGTCACATATATCAATTTATGCACACAGACGGTTTGAAGAAAAACTAAACAGACACCCAAACCTATTGTTAGAACAAATGGCCCCGACTCTCATGCCTGAGAAGATTAGGAGGAGACTAAAAAGAACGTGGATGAGGGATCTGTTATCATTAGAATATTAAATCAAGCCAAAGGAGAGCTACCGCTGGATACTGTTCTTCTTCGTGTTATTTTACTGATAAGAAACCTGCTCATGGTTTGTACTTGACTGGTGTGTATACAAATATTTAGACAAAAGATAACTTATCACACATAGGTTTGTATATTTCTGGGAAACTAAATCTTTCATCTTCGTAGTTCTCGTATAGTGGCACACCGAGAATGTCAACTCCTTTAGTAAAACACACATTAAATTATTAATGATATTGGATGTGATTAATTATAATGCATACAATTTCATTATATTTATTATTATGTTAATATTACGCCATTATATATTATTATGCCTGTCGTGTATATATATTAAACGTTAGAGCCCAGTCTTTACCATGTGATGAACTCAAGACCTTGGCTTTTAGAGGTATAGTTTTTTTTATCCATGACTGTTTCCCTATTCGACTTTTTTCCAGTTCCAAATCACCGCTATTCGTCTGAAAAACATTGCAGACAGTTTCAACTTCCCGATATTGACTCAATAAGACTTAAGTCCTTTGATCCCTCGAAGTCTTTAGCAGGGGACAAAGTTTCTCCATCGATCACGACCCAAATCCTTCTTCTTCGGCTGCTGACAGATCCATCCTCTGGGCCTTCTCCGTCTTATCATCATTCGTCCTACGATTTCTTTTTGTTATATTTCTATACTTTGTGAAAACTTCCTCCATTTTTTATTTGTAACTTCTATAGTGTGTATTTTTCTTCGTTTTAAGTGTTTATGCTTAATTGGGGGAAAAAATGGTGGTTGAGCGTGATCCGGGCCAAATTATTTTTCCTCAAACGGTTGTCCTAGAACTGAACTGAACCTTCATAGGTTGTAGTAGTACAGGCTGTTGCTATTATTATGAAATTAAATGGGAATTTATAATTATTGTTCCAATTAGCAATCCGTCATCCCTCAACCAAGAAATTAAATATCAAAATAATGAAAATTATGAATATGCTCAAACATATTCATTAAACATCATAAAAACGTCCATTCTTATGTAAAATATTACATTTAGCCTGTATAACCGTCTAAATCCAACTTTGTCTTCTTTAGGTGCCTTTCTGTTTGTTAACGTTGGCGATCAGATGATCTATTGAATCTACAAACTTTTTTGCAAAGTTTAACGTAATCAGTTCATTTTTCATATTATTATATATTTATCTTACTATGTATTCTTCTTTCCTTTTATATTTCTATCGTTATTCATTTTTTTTCTGACATATTATTCCGAAATATTAACTTCTTATTATAACTACTTACTTATACGTAACTATTAATTTCTCATATTACTGTTTCTTATGTTCTTGGACCTGAAACTTAGGCCGTAGCTATTTGATGTTATTATTATTGTATAATTTGATTATTCTCGTAATTATCAAACCATATCGAGCCACTAATTCCGTTTTATAGTTTCGATACTCCTTTATAAACCATAAACCGATCCGAAGCTGTGGGAACCGACCGGTCGACGAGAACTATGGTATGGCTATTAAAACCATCGCTGTGAGCTGTTGGCAAAATCAATTGATTTGCTTCGACAATAGAACTCAATTAGGGTTCCATTTAGATTCTAATTTAGCTGTCCATTCCAATTGATAATTAAATCCTACTTCGATTGGGATCTTTTCAATATTGCATCCTCGCCGAAGGAATATACCTTTCCTAGAACGATCGCTAAAAGAGTAAATAGGTCTTGTATTATTATTGCATTGTTCAATTTAGATTGATTTACTCTCTCTAATACCTAAGGCCAATCGTTCCTATCAATAAGCCTAAAATAAGCCGTTTTCCTCATCCACTTTTTCTGAAAATTTTTACAACTTCTCCTAAACCATTATTGACGAAGACATCGTTATTGCGTATTCTAATATGCTTTTAAAGATAATCCAGAAGAGTACTGTACACTACTACCCATGACGGGTCATGTTTAAGTTTAAGGGTTTAATGTCACTTGAATTACTTTTTATTTAAAACATATTTGTTGATATCACTTCATACTGTTAGGGGCGCGGAGTAGATCAGTGTGTAGAGGGCTGAGTTTCCGTGCTGAAGGTCCCAGGTTCAAATCCGGCTGTGATAGATACATTATGTAATCCGTTTATAGCCATAGATTGACTCTCCCTAAATCCTCCTGTAGCTCATCATACCTCTATCAAATCACCACGCTGCACAACATTTATCTTAATATATGTATGTTCTCTGGTATAAACTGAACCCATCATGGATTGCAGTGATACAGGTTTTTTTTTCTAGTATATTATTCTACCTATGCTTCTCCTTTTATGCTTATAAACCATGAATGGGCCTTGTTCTCCTGATCAGATAGGATCAGTCCTTACTCTACAATGTACTGAAATCTAGATCCTTCGTATGTCATTGTCAAATAGGTACCACCAAGAATGAAATATGGTTTGAATTCAGATTCAGAAAGGCATTTTTTTCAAGCTTTTGGCCAAAGCGAACTCACAAATTAGCCCAATGAATAATTTACCTTCTCATTTACGCGTAAAAAGCTATATAGCTCAAACGGCTCTGGAAACATTTACATATTTAAATGAGAAAAGTTGACAAAGTTTAATCACATGAGGAAGGCATGCGTGAACTTTTTCACAACTGTATGTAATAACTTTAATGCCAGCATTCGCCAAGGTTTCCATCTCCTCGCAAATATATTTTAATAAAGCCTATAGCAGAAGAATATGGTTTGTATCAGAAAATGGGGTGATTTTGGGGATATTGGGGAAGGAATAAGTTTGAACATGTCGAGAGGTTGAAGTATTTAGGGTCTGCGGTAACTAGAAAAAAAATTAATTTCAAGAGGAATAAATGCAAGTTATTATTTGGTTTCGACATTAATAAGCTCGCTCTATTGTCCTGAAATCCAAGAATCAAAATTTATAAAACCATCATCGTTCCAACACTTCTATACGGATGTGAAACGTGGCCGCTAACGCTGAAGGGTTATTAACCTCTTAAGGTATTCGAAAATAAGGTGTTGCGTAAAATATTCGGTACGAAAAAAGAAGATACCACTAGAGAATTTAGGAGAAAAACGCGGAATTACGAAGCATGCACCCGGTAAATATTTTCAAAGAAGATTTAAATGGGCATGTAAAGCGGCTGGGCTTAGTAACGAACAAATTCCTAGGAAGTTAATAAGCGCTGTGCCGACTGCGAAGCGTGTGAAGGGAAGACCGAGGCGTAGGTGGGAGGATTTCGGTAAGTGTGATATGACGGATTTGGGTGTGGGCAGTGGTCCGTGGACGGAAGTAGAGACTGGTGGTATTGGAATCGAGGTTTCGGGTTCGCTAAGCCTTATTATTATTATGAGAAATTCGGCTGTGGCAGATAGTTTATTTAATCTGTTAATATCCGGGGATGGGCCTGGGGCTCATCCAGCCTGTGCAAAGAGGGAAACATTAGTAGGGTGAAAACCCTGGGGGTTTAACGTGATCTAGGACGAATCATCTCCCTGCACAATCATTTTCCTGGAAACAGTATAGCCTCAATGACTATACTTCATTTCTATCTTCAATTAATGACATTGAACTGTGATTAGACGTTGCTACCCTTCCCCCTTTGTAGATCCCCCCCTGTAACAACTACGACCCATGAGTGAGTATGGGGTTCAGTACATGGTAGAGACTGTACTGTTTCATGGACAATGGCTCTGCAAGGGGGTGACTTGTCCTAGGTCACACCTCAACCGGCAGGTATTCCCCCTTATTTTGGGTACCCTATTTTCATAGAGGCTGGGTGAGCCGCAGGAGAGTCCTAGATCCCATACGATCCATCTCCCGCCGCAAACAGACTAAATAAAAGTAAATGCCTGCAGCGGGATTCGAACCAGGATTTCCGGCATGGCCACTCCGCTCCAACCATCTTTGTAAATAAAAACATTAACAATTTTCTTAATCAATTATATTATAGATTTTTTTATTCTTAAATAATATAGAGTTTTTAAATGATGTGATAAAATGTTGAGATTATAAGTTTTTTTTCTCTATTCGGTTCGATTTATTAGAGTTTTTATTTTTATTTGTTTGATTCAATCAACACTGTTTTGAGGGGGGTTTTACCCATTTCTAGTTTCTAATCCTGAGAGAATCCAAACCGTAGGATTTTTTTTTGTTTCTGTTCGTTTGGTTGTAGCTTCGAGTTGAGTTACAAGTTAATTCGTTTCGTTTTTAATATTTTCCAAAAATACAACTTATCATGAGCTTTAGCCTGGAAAGACCCATTATTGCATTCTCTTTCCCATGCTAAAGCTCAGGATAACTTGTGTTTTTGGAAAATATTAAAAACAGAAATTCATAAACAGTTAAAACTTGTGACTCAACTCGAAGCGACAACCTGCGGAATAATTACTTCTAAGTTTCCAGGATAGCTTGCAGTCTCAGATCCGATAAACTTGAATTGCGATGATATCTCTCGAGTTTTGAGGCTTCATTGTACAGGGGGTAGATTCACATTCAACCGCCAGGTTTTCCACGTTCTTTATTTCAATTAAAACGTGGCTCAAATATTACATAGTTTATATATTTAATTATTTACTCATTATTTTATTTATTTAATTGTATAAATAATTCCCCGGCAACCTAACAAATTGGAAAGGAGGCAGAGTAAGAGATAAATATTTAGATAGGGAAATAGAGGGAGCATGTAACAGGCAAAGTTGGGGTTCCCAAAGGACTCAGGTCTCCTGTGTAGCTTCTCTCCCTGCACTTCAACCGAATCGTCAAGAGCCAATCTCTCAGAATTCTCTTCAGTATTTCTGTTTATTTTCAGTATAAAATCCACTAAAACAATGATATTTTAAATATAATTTTGTTATTTTTTATAGTTTATTAGTTAGTTGTTTTAATTTTAAATGTTTTTATTTTGAAGGAAAAAGATATGTCCCCGGCCGGAATCGAACCCGGGTCAGGAGTCTACCAACTAAGCTACCGGAGTTGATACCAGCCGGGGACAAATCAGATAAGAGAAACAGGGAGAACACGGGGGCATGGGATCAGATAAGAGAAAAAATTTGTCCCCGGCTATAAAAATAATTTTGTTATATTGAATCCTCATAATCAGCTAGATATACGTAATTGATCTATCCCAATAAATAAATAAAAAGCCTGTACCTGGACAGCCCATGAAGGTTCTTGTAGAGACTGTACTGTTTCCGGGAGAACAGTTGTGCAAGGAGATGATTTGTTCGAGATCATGCTCAACCGCTAGGTTTTTAACTCAATCAGAGGTATTCACTTTATATAGTAGGCTGGGTCAACCTGAGGAGGGTCTGCCCGCAGATAGGATGTATGTAGCATCGTGGAATCAACGATTATTCATAAATCACTTCTTTATTATATAGGGTGCGGCTAAAGTAACTATATGATTTGGTTTTTAAATAAATATTGAATGGAATGAATAAAAGAAAAAATTGAATGATAAGTTTATTTTATGTTATTTTTTTACATTAATTATGGAAAATAATGTCCACCAATGAATGAATAGTTGGACCCACCATAAAGTACACCATAAAATCTTCCGTAGACCACCACGATCGTCTGATTTGACTGCACCAGATTTTTTCTTGTGGGGCTATCTCAAAGACAAAGTTTATGTGAATAAGCCCCAAACCTTGCAGCAACTAAAGGACAACATTCAAGAAGAAATTGATCTTATACCGCAAGAAACACTCAACAAAGTTATTGAAAATCCTATAAATAAAGCACATTTTTGCGTTAGAGAAAACGGTTCTCATTTAACTGACATAATTTTCCATAATTAATGTAAAAAAACAACATAAAGTAAACTTTATTTTTATCATTCAATTTTTTGTTTTTTTCATTCCATTCAACGTTTATTTAAAAAACAAATCATATAGTTACTTTAGCCGCACCCTGTAATAATGGGGTGTGGAAAAAAATGACCGTTTTATCAAATTCCAGAGTTCAAAAGTCTGTAAATATTTTATGCTATTTATTATTTACCAACACTTAATAATCCCTTTAGAGCATTCTCTAAGCTTGTTTACTAACACTGGACTTCTTAAAAAAAATCCTCAGTTTAGTTATTTATTTCGAAGAAGAAACATGACAGTGTCCTACGGAATTCTCGTAATTATAAGACATTACAGGAAAAAATTTCAAAGCCGCTGAAGCTACTCGTGAAATTATTAAATATGAAGGGGAAGGTGTCCTTACAGCCATACGCGGCGTTGGTTTGAAAAATTTAGCAGTGGAGATACGACGTTGGAAAGGAAGAAGGACGCCGGACGACCATTAATGGATATTGATGAGATTCTGAAGGAAGCTGTTGAGTCAAATCCGTCCACAAGTATTCGCGAACTTGCCAGGAAGTTTGGTGTGTGGTGTGCAGTTTTTATGCATTTATGAGTGCTTGATTATTTCAATTTATAATTGCCCCGGAACAATTATACAATCAACGGATCCGTTGCTAGGCAAATAGCATTGTGATGCTCTCCCACACAAGGGACGTAAAGGGAGTCCCACACCTGTACGGTGTCAAAATCCCTACTCTAATTATACCTGGATAGGCAAAATTTGGAGCTCCCACATCGTCCGATTAGCCATAGCGGCATAAAGTGGCGTTAAATTAATAATTAATAATAACTTGATTACTTCAATTTATTACTGGCCTTTTGCCATTTTACATTACTTCAATCCGATCGGAGGATTCTAAAGTTATATTATTTTTAAATTTGATTTTTATCTCGAATTCTTCGCAAAGCAGACCGAACCAATAGAATTTAATTAAAACGGATTCCCTTTTGTCCTTTTGAATCCTGTTGTAGGAGTAATGGAGGGGGAAGGAGAGAGCGAGAGAGAGAGAGAGAGAAAGAGGGGTGAGGGGGGTTGGAAAGGGAGGAAGAAGAAAAAAAAAAGTTTAGTTGGGTTATGAAAAGATAAAAGATGACGAAGGGGAAAGAAGTGTATAAAAGTGCCGAGGCCTAACTTTTTATTTGAGCCCTTTTGCTAACTTGTAATAGATGGCCCTAACTCCTCTCCTTAACCCAGCCCTTGGCTAGCGCCCTCCTCCTCCTGAAGGACTAACCCTCCTTCAGGGCTAATCTATGGCCTCTTGGTCAGGGGAGGAACTTACATAGCTCTAGTCCGTTTAATTTTAATCATTATTTTAAATGTCAAGGGAGGGTATTAATTTCCATCCAACCCCCCTTAACCACCTCCCCTCAACAAAACTGTTAATATCAATTAGAAGTTAAAAACTGCCCGTGCTAATTTCAAAGAAAGACTACTTTTCATTAAAACGAATGAGGTATTACTCACCCCATTTAGAATTACACTTAGCTGTGGATTTCCGCGGTGTGGGTAAGTCTTGCAAGTTTCAAATCTTTCGATTCTTGGAAGGTTCAACCCTTTAACCCTGAAAGATTTTAGCTTCAAGCTTTGAAAGTTTCAATGCTGAAGGTTTAAAATTCAAGTTCTTCATGGAATTGTAAGTTACAAGTTTCAAGTCTTAAATGTTCAAGCCTCAAAAAGTACAAGGTGCAAAAAAGCCTTGAAAGGACCACGATAAAACCATAAGAAGATTCAAGCTTCAGGCCTTGAAATATTCAAGGTTCAAGCATTTAAAGGTTTAAGGTACAAGCCCTGAAAGGTTCAAGATTCACGGTTAAAACCTTAAAATGATCAAGGTTCAAGCCTTAAAATCTTCAAGATTCGGGCTTTGAAATTTTTAAGATTCGTGCCTTGAAAGGTTCTAGGTTTAGGCCTTAAAAAAAATCAAAGTTTAAAACTGATTGGTTAGTGATTCATAAATTTTATCTGAAAAATAGTAGGTAGCATAATTTTTTTTGCTATTATCGTCTGCTTAATTTGAATGGATGTTTTTACTTAAAATATGGGAGAAAACGTCGAAGAACAGAATAAATTCTAAAAGAGTGAGAAACTTTTTTTTTTAAATCAACGTTTCGGCTCAAATGGCAGGGCTAAACATTTACAATGTTATTAATAATAACTAATAATTATAAGGATATTAAGATGTGAGAGAATACTGAAGGAAGGAGTAGCTCAGTGTGGAGAGCGCTGAGTTTCTGTTTTGACGCTTCAAGTCATCCCTTTTGAATCTACAAACCATCCTCGGGCTCACTCAGCTCACTCAGTATATATAAAGGAGGTATCCTTACCTGTTTGTAGAGTGTAATCTCGTCCGTCGTCGCCCAGTGGAGTATTAGCTCTTAAAACCTGGCCAAAACTAGAAATACCGAAATTCAATAAACGCTATCAAAATTGGTATTCCCTGATTGATAAATACCTGGCCTACCTCCTCGGCACAATATCGGCACGATAAGCCACTCTGACTTATTTTTGGCCAATATAATTAGTAATATTGTTTTTATGGTTTCATTGACCAGTGATATTTTTTCCTCAGTTGTTTGCGAGGTAAGTAACTGATGTTTTCACGGTTTATTGGAAATTAATATCACCACTTAACTGCATATTTTACTGTTTTTTTTATAATCAAGAAGTAAAATATTTATTTAAGGTAAGGTTTTAATCAAGTTGCGGGTCTGTCCCAGATAACTTATTGATACCATATTATTCTACTTTGAACACTTAAATAATCCATGCAGTAAAATCTTCCGCCATTGTTTTATTAATGAGTTTAAAAAATCTTATTTTTAATGGGGTTTAAGGAAAAAAGTAAAAAAGCTCAAATAGCTTTATGTTTTTGAATATTTTCGACCTGTTTACACTTAAATCTTGTCATGAGTGGTACTAATTTAAAGGTTTGGCAATTTTAGAATTGCCTTACAAATTTTTAATTCGAAACCGGCTTGTTTATCAATTTATTTTTAAATAAAAAATTAAATTTTTAAAATTTAAATTAGTTTTGTGTTTTCAGGCTTAAAATAGCTTAATGTTAAGATATACTAAGTCTTCAAAACCGGTCAGACTATTTGCAATTTGAAAGATCTTTACTCTGATTGTTTTTAAATTTTATTTTTTTGGATTATTTTATTGAATTGTACAGTTGTAATATATAGATCTAGTACAAGGGCTGTATGACTAACTAGAGGCCAGAGGCCATCTTCTCTTCAGACGCCTAGGAGGATGGTCCGTGATGGAATTGGATCCAAGG